>VXBZ01000688.1:1092303-1231791 GCA_013399135.1 Heliornis fulica | reverse complement strand
AACTATTAGTGAAAAAACCCCAAATCTTTGCCTGAAAGTGTGGAAATGTGAGTGCCCAACTAAAGTGTCCATCTCTTCCACGATGTCCTTGTGCCTAGTTTGAGAAGTTTCCCTTTGAGTTGTGAGGCTGTGTTTACATTTAGATACTCAGTTGATCATGAACTTTATAAGCAAATGTGTACAAGAGAAGTATGCATTCACCTCTCCAAGAGCTTACTGCCCTACCTTCTTTGTTTTATATTTTGTAAGCAGATTCTGGTTTGGGTTTTATTTTTTTCAGTGTTTTTTTTTGTGTAAATTGTGTAAATTGTGCCTTCATAAGCACATCCTCCTGCTTAAGGCACTTTGAAGCTATTAATGTGTTATTATTGCTAAAGGTGCAACAAACCAACTCTTGGTTCAGGCGATAACACTGAGTGTTTGATAAGGTGTTATTTTTATTTTCCCTTTACTGAGTTAATGATATACTTGCTGTATACGGTTAAGATATCACTTATAATAAAACAATACTCAACTGAAATTTCAGGAGAATCCATTAATTTCTTCATGAAGATATCTGAGTATTCATTCATGAGTGTATAAATTCATAGGAGACTACATAGATAGTAGGTCCACATTACCTAAAAGTAGGGTACAGACCAGTCTTTCTGATAAGATAAATCATGTTTTCTACAGATGTGACAAATGCCTTGGCTCAGTCAACTCTTTCCCTTTAGAAGTTAATGGATTAAACAGAGGGAATGCTTATGATCAGTTTCAAAAGTTTGAGGGACTTGTTGCTTGCATCACCTGCCTTATTCACTAAGGAGCCTTAGCCAACCTTTGTGTGGCTTGTGCTTTTGGGCAAGGATGTTTGTACATACCTGTACACACACATAGGGTTTGCTGATGGAATCTGAAACAAGTTTAGCTTCCCCAGGAAGTTTTATAAAGCTGTGGTATTCCATTTAAGTACTGAGAAGCCAAAGTCAATAATGTCAAAATAATGTTTTTGTTAGTGATTACGTGTAGAGATGTCAAAAGAAAAAAAAAACCTCACACAAATTAAACTTTAAAGCCATTGAAGTGCTGACAGTGGCAGATAAGATGGCTTTTCTGTGTGGCTTTTGGATGGCTCAATGTAAAGAACACAAGTTCTGACCCTGCTTTCATTTGCCTGACACAGTCCTAAATTGTTGGTGGAATGTTTTTATAAACACTTTATGGACCAGGAGGCTGCATTTCTTTCTGTACCTTCCAGCAATGTGAGTGAATTAAGTCAGTTTGTGTCTAACTTTACAAGTGTTGTCATCATTATCACCCCAAAATCCTTCACAAGAATAAAGATGAGAAGACCTTACTAAAGAAGTCTTTACACAGCAATGTACTAAGAACACTTGTGCAACTACAGTAACAAGAGTTAAGTAATTTTTTCATAGTTGTAGGAGAGTAAAAAAGAAGAAAGGATTTCTCAATGGACTAAAAGGTTCTAGGAATCATTGGGGATTTAAATTGCAATGAGGACTTGGAGCAGAATAGGTTTCCTCTTAAGAGATTCTGTAGTACTTTAGGAGAAAATAATCTCAGACTTGTTTATTTTTCTTTTTTCCTTCTAAATTTGCTGGCTCTGGGTATTCACAGAAAGAGATAAAAATAGAGGTCTTGTACTTACACTGCTGCTCTGTGAGAAGTCAGTGGAGAGAGGGGTGGACAAGGACAACTGTATAGCTGCTATTCTTGCTGTGGTTGAGTTTCTGAACCCCGATGGCTCTTTGCCAAGGCATTTTGGTATGGTTGGACTGTAGTACTGAGGTCAGAATATTTGGGATGGGTATCTTCTGCAATACTCATTGCATCTGACAAAGTGCTATTTTTTAAGATGCTAATATTTAAGGTTTTGGTGTCCACGAGGCACCTAAAAACTGTAAATCGGAATCTGTATCTTGTGACTGTGTATAGGCAAATTGAAGAGTGCAGGAAGAGTTCAGACAGCTACAGAGCTGCCACATGTGCTGGAATTTTGGAGTTTGGTTTATTTTTTTATCTGGTTGCTTATGCAGATTTTTACCATTTTTATTGAGTAATATGTCAGAGAAGATGATCTCAGATAGTTTTATGAAGTTGTTGCTCTTGCAAGAAATTGAATCAGAAAGAATTCTTGAAGACTTCAACCGACAGAGTAGTGGAGCTTCTCATGATTCTATTTTTTGGTGTTTATGTTCTCAAAGCATTAAATCATTGAAGTGCACCCCCTTGAGTTCCTCCTCTCAGTGTGTCGAGTGTTGGGTGTACTTAAAATGTCTAATTCTCTATGCTGGGATATAATAGCTGCTAAACACAATTCCCCACAATAACACTTAATCAAATTGTGAAGTCTCTTAAGTGTGAGAGATTTTTATCCGATCTTGACCTCTCTGCATGTTCTTGAAACTGCTTACTGCCCATGCATGGCTCATTTAGAAAAGTTGAGATGAATGTGCTTCAACTAGAATTATTAATTGGTCCTTTATGAGTGAAAGGATTATATCCAGGTAAAAGGGAGGAAAGCTAATACCTTCCAGGTTTGTAATGTTTGCAGCACTTAAGGTAAAGGCTATTCTGTGGTCAATCAAGTTTGAGTTAAATATGAAATTATTGCACAAAGTACTAAACCAGTACCCAGCTTCACTAGTATGATCTTAAAGCAGGTAGTATCCCATCTCAGTGGTAAGGTCTGAGCAGTGAGAATTCTTACAGAGAAGTGGTATTAAGTTCTTGGTTTGTCTGCTAATTTCAAGTCAGTTTAGTGTTGAAATCCAAATGTATTACCTCCTGTGGTCTTACTGTGAGTCTGGGTAGTTGAATATTTTTGAAGAAATACACGAGTCTGTCATTGAAAAGAGGTTTAGGCAGATATTCATACTCCAGCTTGTCTGTGTATGTATACATACATAAAGTGTGTATGTGATGTGCAGCTTCTGGAATTGTGGATGAGGGTACAAGGCTGTTGTTTGTCAGATTTTCCTGGCTTTACCAGGATACTGCCACCAATCTTTACCTATACAGGTGGAACTCGAGTTTGGTACACCAAAAGCAAGACATTCTCATGCTTTTCATAGCAGGAGGATGCACACTTTGCACTGTCACTTTCAGAACCTAACGGTGGGTGTGTGACTCACTAAGTGCATTTCTGTTATTGTATTAAAATATTCATGTAGCTCTAATCTTTCCTAAAATTTAGAATCTTTGATCTAGGTTTTCCAGGCCTTACTGAACTTGTACTTTCAATAATTTACAAAAACTGTAAACTTTATTTATTGTGGACCTGTGATTTGTTGTCTGTGACTTGCTGCTGTTCAAGCTGGAACATGGAATGTTTCACAATTGCAGCCATATGAGAATGTTGTTGGAAAGTAGAGGGGGAAACTGGGAATACTGGGAGGATGTGTTTGTCCCCTTGAAACTGTCAAGGTTGTACATGGGTAACCCCTTCAGTATGTGTTCTGCCAAATGAAGCTCTTGGTCATATTCTGCAAACTTCAAGAGTCAGGAGAATAAGCAGTCATTAAAATAATTACTGAAGCGTAAGAAAGTAAATTTGGAATTTCAAGGCTGTACAGACATGCAGGTTAATACCTTTCTAGGCATTGTTTTGTCTTCTGCAGTGTTTTAAGTGTCACTAATAACAAGGGTTGGTAAAGTCTAATGTAAAGCATCTATTGGAAAAGTGATAATGTCTCATAAGTCGAGTTGATGCTTTGGGCAGTTAGGAAGCTGGTATACTCTAATGGTTCTGTATGTACAGAAGATCTGCAGTATTGTTATTAATATCACAGGGAATTAATATAAAATTTTGGATAGGGATTGTTGGGGGTGGTAAGTGTGCTTAAATTGTATTCACCTTTATGAAGCGTGCTGGTACCTGTGTTTTTAATTGGTTGCAAAGCCTCCCAGCTGTCTGATGATAAATAGGAAGAAGTAGTAATAGGGTATATCAATGTTGGATCCATTTAAATATGAACAGATTGCCTGGGGGCTCTTTATATACTTTTCAGGAAGTACTGCTGTTAGACAAACAAGATCCTGCTGCAGGATGTCTACCTTTGAGATCAGACTCATCCTCAGTTGTCTCTAAGTCTGTGTAGGCAGCCTGCCTGTAAAACTGCATATCTGAAGAATTGCCTAGGTAGCAAGGATAAACGTCATCTGTTGCAGAATTTCTTATCATGGAGCAGTGAAACCCAAGTGTCTGTTGGGAATTATTTCAAGAAATGTGTAGAACAAAGCAGTGGTATGTAACTGTCTATTCAGGATGCACTTTCATCCTGATTGTGGTGCAGTTCTGGTCTCCCCTGAGCTACCTGCTGAAGGACATGGGGGAAGAGGGGAAAACAGAGTGATGGGGCTGATGGGTCAGGAGCAGCTCCTGTATTGGGTGATGAAGGGGTGTAAAGCTGTGTGAGATCAGGAATGGAGTGGAGAAGGTGGACAGGGAGCTGCTGGTTCTGGCAGTGTAAGGGTTAGAGGACAGGTGAAACCCAACAAAAGCAGGTGGCTCTTCAGATGTGGTGAGCTCAGAACTCTGTGTTGGAGGGGGTGAGAATGCTCAGGTAGATAGATGTGGCCTTGGCAGGCCGGACAGCTTAGTGTGAGGACTTTCTCTGGGAGTTGGTTGTACAGAGATGCCAGTTCTGATCAGAAATGTCCTGTAACTCAGTGCAGGGAAGTTCTAGCAAACACTTAGATACAAATGCTCTTTGTATCTGCTATCAATTGGAATTAAATTTGTTCTGATGATGATACACTTAATGGGGTTGCAGCAGGGTGGAAAGAACAGCCTGTAGGAGAGACCCTTGGACCTGTGGTCCCAAATGATAATGGTCTGATTTTGTTGATGTTATTTTATATAAAAAATATATTAAGTATTTATATGCATTTACATTTTGCTTATATTTTATTTTTATTATAAACTTAGTTACCCATTTGCTTTCTGAATGATTGCAGAATAGTCAGAACTACCTTCTCTGAGTACTTTGCTGAGACTAGTGTACATGTCCAAGAAACAGTTCTTTAGCATCTTCCAGTTTAACTCTTAATCCTGCTATCCTTAACTATGGGACAACTACTAGAAATAACAAGACTGTTCAAAGTCCAGTGTTATACAGTGGATACATTTATTTTTTTTCATGGAGAAAACTGTTTGAAGCCTCTCTGTAGGCAGTATTTACTTTCACAGTTTACAGTAGAGAGAACCTAAACACTGTCTTTTAAAGTCCTAAAGTGAGAAGCTGTACTTGCCCAGGTCAGAGTGTTGGGATAATTTGAACACTGCTCCCAAGATCCTTTTTAATTAGAAAAACATTTCTAGTCTGCTGTGCAATCTGGAAATCAAATGAAACCACAAATCTGATTAGTAATAAAAGCCTGAAAATGACAAATTAAATCCTTTCATAAATGAAGGTTGTAGCAAAAGGAAGTGAAGAACTGAACTGCAGGCAGGCATAACAGCATGACTTGTAAGTGGCAATTGAATGTTTTGAACCAATTTTTCAATACATCAAATCTGTCAATATACAACTGTCCCTACAGCTGTAGTGAAAAAGCCCCAAACTTTGTATTCTGGAAATACTCTGAAGTGGATTCACAGAGCAGCAGAAGAGGGTACTGGTGAAAAGGATGAAGGTGAGTGAGGAAAGGCAAAACTACTTGTTCATGGTGAAGTACAGGGGAATAGAGCAACCCCTTAGAAATATTAAGGGAGAAGGAAACAGTGGCTTGTACAGAGAACTTGTCACTCAAGCTGTCTGATGTGATCTTTGGATTTCTAGAGACTTGGAAGCAGCTGCTGGGCAGTATAGGAGGTCTGGGATGCTGAGTGTGCCAGGCTAGAAACATGGAGCCTCTGCAGTTCTCTTGGGTAGTGTGTGTGGGGTGTGCTCGAGGACCATGGTCCCCAAAAGCACCTCAGGGCTGCTTCAGTGCTTTGTGCACATCAGTGGAGTGAGGAGGGTGTGATGGGTTTGGTAGCTGTTCAGCAAAGGGCTCTGTAAATCTTGGCAAATTCTTGATTTAATTTGTTACTTAATAAAAGTAGCCAGTCATTAGACCAAAAAACCCTAAAACACAGAATTGTCCCCTTTATCTTAACAGATGTGGTTACCATTTTAGCAATGGCAAGCTGATTAATTTTTTGCATTATTAAAAAAATTAGGTGTGCAATGCCTAGGCTATATATGCATGTCCTTAATATGAACCATTCTTAAAGAATGTCCATTAACCATAACAAAGTTCTGTTTACATTTGTGACATTAGTTCTGCAGTAAGCAGGATTCCCCTGAGGTGTTAATTTTCACTGAATACTGTCTGTTCTTATTGCTGAAGTAGTTGATGAATCTCAGATCTTAATTTTCAGGTACCTGATAAAAAGCCTGGACGTTGGATATCCCCAGGGTTGCATAAAAGATCTGTAGGGTTTTGGGGCAAGATTTGTATTTCAGGTACTGGTTTTGAAAACTTAAGCCAGTGTTTGCCTTGAGGTAGAAGGAGGATTAGGTGCATCCAAGAAGCAAAATGTGGAGAGGCAGCTCTTTTACTTGTGTGTGTAAAATACAATACTGTGTAAGTCTATATAATATTCTCCTAGTACTACCAGACTACAGCTTGGGTTTTCTTCTTCAATCCATGCTGTGTCAAAGAATCTAAATGTGAATTACAACGGATTAATAAATTCAGTCCCTGAGTCTTTCTCCTGAATTAGTGTTATTAGATATTTTGATTCTTTATTATACACAAACTCAGTTGGAATTAGGTTAACAAGCCAAATAAAATGAGCTTGCCACACCTAAGCTTAAGTAAAAATAAGAGTGGAGTTTATGATAGTAAAGCAAGAAAGTAGTGGTTCACCTATAGAAGAGGCTGATCGTTTTTTCTCGGTGTAGTCTGTTTTTATTGTTTAGAGGGCTGTGAATATATATAGAGTGCAAATTATGTAGGAACAGTGTAGACTTCTGAAGATTTCCGAGCTGGAATTTGTATCATCTTTGTGTGGTGAGAAGCAGAGAAATAGGGAACAACCCTCTCATCATTTATGTATCATGACCCAGCATCTCAGAGCCTTGGGCTATTATTTCAAAATCCAATATATTCAAACTTTGGCCTCGGAGAGCAGTAGGATCAGTACACAAGAACAATAGAGTGATAAATATAGATTTTTCATTAAGGAAAAGACTATATCCTGTCACTTTTGAATCAGTGCTCAAAAGAGGAGCCGAGAATTCATAGCCTCCTATAGGCTTTAACTTTATTTTTGTTGCAAAAAAGGACTTAACAGCATTTTCATGTCACTGGGAGAGCGGCACCATTGACTCTCAGGAATAAAATTTTAATATATGCTAAAGGAGAGATCCACTAACACTGTGACAGTAATTTAATGCAAGTCAATTTTGAGCCATGCATAATTACAGGCGTGATGTGAGCGCAGCTCATTCTTAAGGATGGTTTGTGTGGTGCGACACAGATCCAGCTGCAGTACAGTTGGCTCCTGCGGTAAGCCGGGTTGCCTTTCTTCCCTCACTTCTCTCCTACACTAGGAATTTGGTTTGGTAGTCAAATTAGATGTAGTATAATTCCATTTGTGGCAAAGAAACTATAGATATCTGGTACAAAAGTTAGGTTACTGGAGGGAGAGCATATGTGTTTAGGCATATGCTGTATAAATGTACATATGTACGTGTAAGCACGCCACCCTCACGTAGAAGGGGTGTATCTGCTTGAGTTGTAGAAACTGCTGAAATTCTTAGAGCTGTTAACACATATGTTATATTCTGGGAGACTGTTAGTTTTTAAAAATTGATTTTCTTTCCATTTAAGCAGATTTTCATTCAGTTTCCTTAAATAGAGCAGCTGTGATAGTGTACAAACAATCAAATGCTGCAAAGTAGTTTCTGTGCTGTTTGTTTCATTCTTGAGGAAACCATTTATGTTATTTTGAAGCCAACAGCCTGATGCTTGTTGTTGGAGAATGCACCAAACCCTGTGATTTTTCACTGGGCTCATGTACCACAGAAAAGGTGAATGACTCTATATGTGTCTATCTACTTAAGTACATATGCTGGAAATTTGAATGTAAACAGCGATCCAGGGAAGGGTTTGATATGCACTTTGTACATATGTGGTGATTATATATTGCTATTGTATCTTTTTAAAAGTTTATCAGAGACCTGTGTTTGTGGCAGTGGGAGAGAGGCTGGAGGTGGAATGATAAACTGTGGGCTTGCTTCCCAAGTCCTGACGGGGAGATGCTTTATTTTGTATTGTTATCAATGCGAAAATAAAATTGCAAAAATAATAGTATTTTGAAAGTTTTCTGCTTGCTTTTAGCTGACAGGTCTCTAAGTGGATATAGCTTTTTCCACCTGCAATCAAATGTAATAAACCTTCTTCACTGCAGAAGTCAAATTCCTGGGAAAAAAAAAAAAGAAGTTGGAAGCTCACACTTACACCATAAAACCTTGTTTATTGCGACCATCAGTCTTCGAAGATATGCCCCACAATGGGGTTTGGTAAAGCCATTACAAGGTGCCGTATGAGTTCCATTTGCCTACAGTAAATAGAATGTCAGAAGTGTCAGGGGGAAATAAATATCGGGCTGGTTAAAAGGGAGCAGAGATGGCTCAAAGCATCATTGAGAGGATTGATTTATCTGGCATGCTGTAATGACTGCAGATGTGGATCTGTTATTCTAGATGAGCAATGAATTTGATGAGCTGATAACACAGGGCCAGAGAGGCCTGGTTTTAATTACTGATGAGGAATTTATTTGTGAAGCACTGTGATTTACTGAGGGTTTGTTCTGTTATTGACAGGTGACCTTGGGGCTTTTCTCTTTTGATGAATTAAAAAAAAGCGGCATTTTTTTTAAAGGAAAACTGTTTTATCAGTGCTGTGAACACAGCGAGGTCATTTTATAGAGTATTGTCTTTCAAACCATCTTTATATATAATTATTTTTTGTAGCAGTTGTTAATTGCCTCTTTCATCGAGATTGTAATGTATGCTATGCTTGCTGCTCGAGAGAGACTAATTTTGGTGCAGATCATTGCTGTCAAGAACATACTGGGCAGAACTTTTTTGGTGCAGATCTTAAGGCAAATAACCAAGGCCCATTATCCAAGAATATATGTTACTGGGTTGTTCAGCTTTTCAGCTGCATGGCTCATCCAGTTTGAGCTTGTGTTACTTGCACTGTTATGATTTCCTAATATGCCACCAAGCGTGGGGGGTGGGGATCTGCAAAGTGCAAGGAGTCGGGGGGTTTGTTTTGCTCTGGTAAATGTACTATTGGGAAATGGGGAAAAAAGGGATTTTTTTTTCTAAGGTGATGTTTTAATCAGGGGACACTTTTGGGCAGAAAGTTATTATGTACCTATTATTGTTAGACACTTTTTCTCCTGTAGAATATAGTGCTCATCTGTACATGCAAGAGGATTTTGGTGTTGACTTTCATGCTTACACTCTTTATTCTCCCCCGTGCTTGTGAACTGTGGTGTATTAACACCAGGATAAACCCAAGTGATTTGTCTGAATGGCAGCAGACCTGTGTGCAGGTGCTGCATGTGTGTGCCAGTTTGTGCATACTGTTTTCTCTTCACTAAATATTAAAAAAAGCCAAATGGGGAACCATTTAGATGTGGTATTTTGTAGATGGTGCTTTGATGAGTATATGTGATAATCTTACAGTATAGCAAAGAGGTAGATGCTGGTAAAGCGGAGGTGGAAGACCTTCCTTTTGTTGGTGATGTGTGAGCTTCACAACTGGAGTGGTGCTATCTAGAAACTTCCTTCTTACTGCTTTGCAGCCAACAATTCTTTTAATTGGAGAAGGCTGTTAGTTTAGTCTTCATATTTGATATATTTTCTGGAAATGACACTTTTCTGTCTTGCCCAACTGAACTTGGTTATTCATTTGACCAATTTACACCAGTCTGTTCAAGCTGTTAGATGCTAGTTTTAATTAAGGCAGGGAATCACCAGCTAATGGAATAGTTGGTGGCAGGCAGATGTAATGTCTGTTTTTATCCAAGAGTAAGGAAATTCTGAGGTGGAAGGAAGACATAACTGAAGTCTGTGCTGTGTACTAATGGGCTGCTAATGCTGCCTGGAGCTCCAAAGCTTCTATGCAGCAAAGTATTGCTCTGAGTGAGCTATGTAGGGATGGAATAAAGCACCCTGTAAATAATGAACTTGTTTCTACTATTATGGGTTTTTTAGGGTTTTTTTACAATGATGAAATATATATTTCCAAAATTTTTTTTATTTAGATTTTAATCTTCGTTAGACTTTTGTTTGAATTTTTCATATTTAATCAAAGCCATTTTAGAAATGGGGGTGGAGAAAAGGTGAGAGAATAGGGAGGAAAGAAGGAAGAGGAGGAATGTTCCTTCATTTTTATATGAAGACTTACTACTTGTGATACTAGAAAAGAAAAATTCACTTGACTAAAAGCAGAACAAAAAAAACCAACCCAAAAAACCCCAAATCCACTAAAACTCTCCCCTGTACAATACCATAGCTATGCTCCCTTAATTTCCCCTTGCTTTCTTCTTTGTGTGGGTTTTTCCATAGAAGATTAACAGTTTTAGATATTCATGAATAACATGTATCTGACTATAAAAACACACAGTGTTTAGCTCTAGGGTTGGTATTTCAATTAAATATATCTGACAATTTCAGATCTACTCATGACTAAAATATTGCAATTAAGCAACCTGCAGTTAAGACGACTACTAAGTAATGTTGTGTTTTACAGATTTACTATTTATTTTTACAAAATCAACATTTTATTTAAGCCAATTATGTCTACATCAGCACCTTTAAAACTGCATATTTGCTGAAGTAGCAGCACCAACAGAATCTGTCTCCAGGTTTTGTGGTTTGTTTTTGGGGGGTGGTGGGGTTGGGTTTGGTTTGTTCAGAGACCACTTTGGCAGTAAAGGTGCCAGCATGTTTTGCCAGTGGAAATGCTGGATTTTAGGCTTATGCAACAATTTCAGTATTTAACTTGGACAACAAAGTGTCGTAGGAGAGGTGGTGGTGTTTTCACTTTATCTTATTTATTAACAAAGGAAGAGGTTCACGTTTAGTGTGTTATTTACACAGTAGTTGCTTTCAGTGAGGGTTAACACTTGTAGATATTGTTAATAGTTTAATGCTGTGTTAATACTGTGATATTTTAGGTCCCGTTTCAGTTTCCTGGTGTGGGAGGAGAGTGTACACATTTATATATATAAATTGTAGTATTATTGACCAAAGCTGGCTTGCATTATGTTTGTCCCTTTATCAAGTGACTTCCAGCATTTATACATGAAGAATGGCTCCAGACCTTTGGAAAGCATCCTTGAAGTGAACGATAGAGCACACCTATATTTTCTTGGGCTAGAAGTGCTGACTGTACTCATGTGAAGGGGCTGCTTTGCCAGGTATAATGCTAGTGAGGACCTGTGGTTGTTGATATGTGCATTGAAAGCAGTGGGAGTTGCATGAATTGCATGCTTTACGAAGCAATCAGAATAGTAAATAAAGATCCAGGTGCAGTGCTCGAGGTGGCATTGTGTCCCCCAGTTTGATGTAAAGTTTGTGTTGAACTCTGTCTTATGAAAATGTTATTTCTAGGGAGACTGTGAGACTAACAAGCATTTTCTGTGTTTTGGAAGTTTCTTTCTTGATTTGATTCTCTTCAGGGTCTGTGCTGTTACCCTGGGACTCAGGGGTGGATAGTGAAGACAGAGTTGACAGAGAAACACAGGTCTGTAAAATGCCCTAATTATCCTCTAAAGGATATTGCAAAGATGAGGATTGACTTTGTAAGGTTTTCGTTCAGTTGTAAGGTTTTCCATCAAGATTTGGGTGTTTACATTTGGTGATTGCAAGCCTGAATTTTTGTCAGGTCTGGGAACTTGAACCTGCCAGGGTATTTGACTTGTGTCATTGATTACAACAGGGGACGGCTTCATCCCACAACATCAAGAAATAGTAATGCTACTGATAAAAGTGTATAATTTTTAAAAGCACCTCTGTAGCATCTTAAGATGTGGAATAAATACAGGAGGTTTAGCAGACTTGGAAGTTGTTACAGCTTTGGTGGGACTAGGCTGAACTTGGCAACAGTGCTCCAGAGCACTTTACCCTAGTGCCAGACTCTGTTTGTGTCCCTGGAAGTAGCAGGGATGGAAGGGACAAATAACAGCCTGTTGTAGAGAAACTCTGCTTCTCCAGGCCAGGGTTTTTTTTACCATGTTTCCTCACGAATCATTACTGTGGTTCTTAATTCAAGATTACAGTCTGCTTCTGGATTTCTTCCTTTTGTCATAGGAAAAGTTCTGTGATGGTTGTGTGCATAATACAATTTTGTATATAAAGTTAGCACTAAATTAACCAAGATTTTTAGTAATTCCATGCACTCCTTTAAAAGCTGGTTTTACTATGTCAATACGTGTGATCCAAGCTGTTGTGTAAGGGAGTCTGTGCCTTAACTCCCCTTTCATCCCTGTGTGGCCACTTTGTGATTAGCTTTTAATACCTTTGGCTTCATTGTCGGGATTTACTGATGCCGTCAGTAAAGAGAGCAAAGCTTGAGAGTTGCATGCTGCTCGGTGGGGTGTAACAAGAAGCTGTCTGTGTGAGAAGGAAGCACATCTCAGATCTGACTTGGAGTGTGTGTTTAATGAGTATTTTTTTAATTATTGTGGTGATGATAGGGTGAAGCTGAGATGATGACATCTTGCTCCTCGAATTTCCTGGCAGCCCAGAAGCGGGGTACATTGTCCTCTAGACATTGGCTACAGAGGAAGTAAAACTTAGAATTTTTCTCCTACAGTACAAAAGAGCCTGTATGTTAAAGCTAAACCCTGCTTTTCCTTGTAGGCTGACTTCCCAAGGTGTAGAGATACATGCATGTGTGTTTTTATATATGTATGTATGTATGCACACTCTGAGAGTTCTGTATTTGCTAGGCTGTGCAGTGATGTGTAACAGTACGTAAAGAATTGCCCTCTGCTGTTACGGCATGGCAGCGTGCAGGATGGAGCAGACGTGGCAGAGGGGTTGTCAAGCAGATAATCAAAATTATTTAGGATATTAATGTCTCAGTAGCACTGTCTCACTTGAAGAGATTTTGTAAGTGGACATAAAGATCCTATTATGAATTATAATAATCACTTTTAAAATGTGAGTTTTACTAGTTGCTGTGAATATATATCACACTATTTTGTTAAGATGATTTTTCTGATGTTCTATTGCAATCATATATACACACTCAAAGCAATCTGTACAAGAAAAAGGATTTGTACTTTTTGAACATTTAGCTCACAAATGCTGAGGTCTTGCCCAGAATGAGGCAGATAATGATCCTGTCTTGGCCTCGGCCCGTGGCGTACAGCCCTCAGAGCGAGTTACTGCATTTGTCATAATTAACGTGGAAGTGTCTGAACAGAAATAAAGACATTCCAAGTGTGTTGAAACTAGAGATTTTAAAACATATTTGTTAATATCTGGTGGGTTGTACGGTGCTGTTTGAACATTAAGAGCCAGTCTGTTTCAGGGCAGAGTTATTCCTGGTGATCCCTTTATCCTGTGGGATAGAGCAGTATTTCAATTTAACAGTTCTCAGTAGTTTCATGAAAACTGTGAAGCTGGAAGGAAACAGTATTTTTTTCCTTTGCAAGTGGTGAGAGTTTAGCTAGTTGTAATGAAAAGGACAGATGCTTAATGGAGATGGCTGACGATGGTAGAGCAGAGTGGCTGCAAGACAGTGCATGAAGGTGAAAAGTCTGTTTGTATTTAAATGTCAGGTAAGGCACATAAGTGTTCATTTAAAAATGTATAGTGGTTTTTTCCTTTTAAAAGTTTTAATTAATCTAGGAGTGTTAACATTTTGATCATACAACACTATAATAAGCACCAACATTCTAATTCAGTGTGGTAATATTGGAAAGGTGCCACATGCTCTGAATGATGATGCCAGAATGAGAAGCTGAACTGTCCTTTCAGTTGCACGTACAACTGGTTCTGGTGTGACTGGGCACTGGTCCCGTGTCAAATCCACCGTTGGTAACAGTGGAGCAAATACAGTTCGTGTCTGTGGAGTTTTATTAATACAGTACAACTTTTCACCCCATTTCTTCAATGTCTGGTAGCTTTTGCAACTGGTATAATCAGAAGAGGATGCAGGAGTGCTGCTTGCTTTCCAGGATTACCTGATGTCCTGTCACATTTTGTTGCTTGGTGAGTAGTTTCTGTTTGTAGAAACTCCCCAAATATTTTTATTTTCACAACTAATAAAATTAGATATATTCTGCTTAATCTTTGTATCAGAGTCAACATAATGTTGAATGTGAAGTATTTTATTTTGGTTCCTTTGTCACTACAAGATGAGATTTTTATCATCCGACGGAAATAGTGGTGGGCATGGGGTAGGGCGTGGGGCTGGCTTGCAGTATTCACAGCCCTTTGGTCTCAAACTGAGAGGCAGTACCTGTTTCCATTTGCAGATGCTGACTCACATAACAACAAGTAATTATAGCATCATATAGGCAGAATAGAGCCAATTCAGTATAAATTAAATCAGTAACCAATATTTTTGGAAATCTGACTTAATCAGATGTGGCTCTGTACAAAACCGCAACAGCTGCTTTCATGTCTGTATCCAGGTTGGAGTTCCCTTTGTGCTTGTGTTGAAATTCACAGTAAATGTTTTCTTGACTTGACTTTGCTTTCCTGCTCTCTGCATGGGACCTTGATTTTTAAATACTGTGGAGGCTGTGTTTGTGTACCTTCCAGAGGTACCTGCAGTTGGTGATGTCTCCTGATGCTGGGGTCCAGGGGAGACAAGAACGTGGCAAGAAGCACTGTAACTGAATACAGATGTATAACTGGGTTAGGGGCTTCTGAAATCCACTTAAAATATCTGTTAAAGGGTACTTTAGTTTTTCTTTCGATAGATTTCGAGAAATTTATCACAAAAAAACAATTTAGATTGTGTTTAAGGTTTATCTATCAGTTTGCTTTACCAAGCACACCTCTCAAATTATATAGTTTAATGTGGTGTTCATTTACATAATTATAGAAGTGAATAGTAAAACAGGCAGTTTTCTGAGATCACTTTTAAAATACTCTGGTTATTGGCATCACCAATAACAGCTCAGATGGGGTAAAGCAGCTCTGTTTATAGACACTCTCACACTCAACATAATCTCATGTTCCAAGTTTTTTTTTTGTCACTACATGAAAAGTCATTTTTGGCTTGTATAATTTGAATTTCTTCTAAGTATTTTTTTTCCTTTGTGGTGTGATGAAATACTGGTTGCATAGTTAAACTTTGTCTGGTTTTGGAAGAGGAAAAAAATGTCCAAATTTCAGGAGCAGTTTAGCTGTCTTTTTGGAGAAGGAAACAGAAATCCATTCCTTTTGATTTCTGAGCTCGTGGTGCTAATGTTTGAGCAGATACTGGGTATTTGTGGAAATATCTGTAAGTCTTGAAGGTTTCACAACTTCCATCACAAAACTGTGTTACTGTGGAAAAACGGTGTTCACTCTTTTGACAAGTGTGACACTTAACCAAGGAATAAAAATAATACAAACCACCCGATACAGAAACAGAGGAGGGAGTTGTCTGTGCAGACAGTTTGTTGACACTTTGTTGGAAAAGATTTCTCTGATCTTCTTGTTGCTCAGGATCAAAAATACCTCTGAATTGGATAGAGCTGTGAAAGTTTTGTTAGGGAGGTTGCTATGTGGAGATGCTTTCTAAATTGAGGTGTAGTAGCTGGAGATTCAGGGCCTGAATGTTAACCAGGCCTGGAAGCGCTCGTGCCTTGTTACAAAAAGCAGATTCCAGTGCCTAAGCTCCTTTTTTGAGGAGGATCTGGCTTCACAGCTTTCTGTGAAGATGTGAAAACGTAAGGTGTGCAGTTCTCAAATTGGAAAAGATAGTTTACATCTCTTTTTTTAAGATTATTTTCCAAACATGGACGCAGCGAAGACAAAAATGGGTGGTTAGTTTTTTGGCGTAGGCTGTCAGAAATGACACTGGGGAAGGTTTATTTCTGCAAAAGATAAAAATGTGCTCATTAAATCATTGCTTTTATATTTCCTTTCCATGCTTAGAGCTGTCCTGCAGTCGGTGCTTTCCCCCTTCCCCTCCCTGCAGATGTGAGCCCAGGCCGTGGGTCCCATAGGGCAGACTCTGGTTCACCTCCTGTAGAACTCAGCTGAGAAATTCTTCCCTTGTTGCCCCTTTCCCCAGCCCGTCTGGGTTCAGGGCTCCCGGCCAGACCGGCTCAGTGTGGATGTTTCTTGGAGCCTTTTGAATGTGAATGTGAAGCGGTTTGTCTGTCCTTTGCTGCGCAAGAATTCTCTTTTAAAAAAACAAAGCTGTAGCTATGAAGTAGCCTATTTGTCCTAAAACTTATGAAAAGGAGGGGGAGGGAGTGCTGGGACCCATCTTTATAACAACAATCAGCCTTTGTAAGGTTTCATTCCAGGCTAATGGCTGGTGAAATTGTTCTGGGTAGTTAAAATGAAATGAAATGAATTAAAGAACATGAAGGAGAGCAAGCAGAATGGTTTATTGCTTTTCTTTGAAGGCACAATAGCTATACTCTGTCTCTTTTTGTTACTCATATCTGTGTGGCGGATATTTAAAGTCAGGGGTTTGAATAGCATGATGGCTAAATGAGGGCTATAAATCGAGGGCTATGGTGCAAAATTCTAGTGCTAGCAAGTACTAAAAGACAATACCGAAGAGGCTGGGGTCTAAATTTCTTTCAGACTGAT
This sequence comes from Heliornis fulica, assembly GCA_013399135.1. Classification (NCBI taxonomy): domain Eukaryota; kingdom Metazoa; phylum Chordata; class Aves; order Gruiformes; family Heliornithidae; genus Heliornis; species Heliornis fulica. The sequence goes on along the minus strand of VXBZ01000688.1, from coordinate 1,215,004 downwards.
GAATATGCAGATGTAAACCCAAGAAAATATGTGTTTCCTACCAAAACCCCTCCAGAAAACACTAATGATTGCTTTTCTTAATTTTCCTCACAAAAAGGAAAACAAATACGCTTAACACGTTAATGCTTTCAATTTATACTGGAATGTTACTGATATTTCTCTAAAAGCATGAAAATCCATGCTTAAGAGTTTTAATTCTTAGCACGAAAAATATTAAATAGCCAAACATTTTTATTAATGGGAAAATGTCAAGAAGCTGTTGTATAGGATTTCATTTGTAAGCTTACACATTTAGCCAAAACAACAAAACTAACTTTTTTTCCATGCTAGCTTGCTGATAGCAACACAAAAGTTTCCCAAAATGGGATAAAGCAGCTTAGAAAGCACCTGGTTTAAGACTGTTGTTACACAGCTGAAAAAATAGTGTCATATCAGGTTGGGGTCACGTTTGTCTAAGAAAAACTAACAGGAGGATTTCTATTGTCAACACAGGAGATGAGCAGTACGATAACGGTAAATTATACTCTCTGATCCACCCCCCTGTTATAGAAGTGACTAGAGATTAAAGCCTCAGCAAGGAATTTCATTACTCTTATACATTTTTCACAAAGGCAGTGTTTGCAGAAATGCTGCTAAAAAGGGGTCAGATTTTCCTGAAAGCACGAGATGGGTTTTGCCTGTGTGTGCATGCGCATATATTTGTGTGCGCTGCGGTGAGCACACTGAGAACCGAAAAAGATACAGAGTGCATCCCTTAAAGTTAGCTTAGAGGCCTAGGCCGTGGCTCCATAATGCCCAAGAAGATGTTTGCTGGCATTAAGTTCATGTTATGTGAAAGATCTGGGCTTTTTGTTGGGTTTGTGTGTGTGGTTTTGTGGGTTTTTTTTTGGTTTTTTTTTTTGTCTGTGTGAGTTGGAAAGGTTAGCAGAGAATATAAAGTTAGCTAGAAATAAGTTAGAATATCACCTTTATTAATAAGTGAAAGGCTTTTAGGGGGTGAAAGTACAGAACTTGGTTATTTTTGCACTGGCTGGACTAAAGTTGCCTTGAGTGTTTCTGCAATACCAGTGAAGTAACTGCAGTGCAGACACTGTACTGGTAAGACTGTTACATGCACTTAGAGCAGAACCACCAAACAACCTGGGTGAGAGAGGTACTTGGTAGCTTTTGTTTTGCTGTGGGTGGACAGTCAGACCAAAGGATGTGATGTGCTTTTGTCTTAACCAGTCCCCATCAGCCTGTCAGTGCCGTGGTGTGAGTCCTGGGGGTGATGGGTAGCACCAGAGCGTGATTTTCATCCCAGGGTGTGCAGGTGGATCTGAGTGCTGACTTACCACCTAGTACATACCCACTGCCTTGTCTTCTGAGAGACAGCCTACTGGAGAAAGAATACAGAACTCTGAATCTTGGAGCCTTCAGAAGTGAGTGCAGGTGTGGCAGGTGTGACTTGGAAGCTAGGTTAGACTGGAGGTGTGCCCCACTGGATGGGCCTCAGTTGCTAATGAACTGGTTTTAGCTTCTCATGGGCAAAGACTGTGTTAAGATGAACTGTCCAATTCTGTCCCTAGCAGGTATGATAAACCTCAGAGCTTCATTAGAAGAGTAATTTGGAGTGGAGAAATAGGAATCTTGGCTGTAACCTGCGTTTTGCAAGCATGAAGCTGCTGCACAACTTCTGATAGAAGGCAGTGCTTATATTTTTATCATGTGTTCAGGAAGTTCATCCATCAGATTTAGGAGATGGATTAATTCCTACCCTGTGGCTTGCTCTGAAATTGCTATTTGGCATTGCCCATCTGTTATTGGAGAGCACTTACTGCTGCACCTGGCTTTGTAGTTGTTTCCTTTCTTAGTAAGTTAATATGTAGGATATTGTCCTGGTTCTGGCCAGGACAGAGCTGACTTCCCCAATCAGCCAGCAAGCACTTGCCTTTTATAGGGGCTTGATTGATGTCAGGGGGTGTGGAAAACAGTCCAGGACAACTCAGCTCACCTGTGCTGGCTGCCTGGGGAGGTCAGCTCTGGCTGAAACCAGGACAGGTATTTATTTGCATATGCTTTCCCATCAATAGGAAGTATCAGAATGTGACTCTCAAAATGAGGGGTTGGCTTTGTGTTTGGTCAGCAAGACATCTGCATGCCCTCATGCTGTTACAGTGTTCTTGTTCCTTCTTGGGAAGCTTCTTAAATGTCTGTGATGGGTGGATGACATCTGGTTAGGCAGACATCAGGGAAAGATTTTTAGTTAGCTATTTAAAGCTCTCAAAGAACAGTAGTTGTGTGTCCATGAAAATACTTGTTACATCTGTATGAAGTGCCCATTTTTTGCCAACTGCTGGTGTATTTCTGTAAGGAGGGTGTTATATTGTGGTTGTGTTTTTAAAAATTGTTCACTGCTTCACTCTGTGTCTCTTCTTGGATAAGAGTAGTTTGTAAGGCAAAATGGAGTGGCTTATGCATGATACTAGGGTACCAATGAACCAAAGTGTAAGATGCTTTCTGCTTCTTAATACTGACTGAATGTTTTCTTTGTACAAGTTGGTTGTGAAATAGATGGTTATGTTAAAATGAGATTTTATTCCCTATCTTTCAAAAAGTACTTGTCTAGTCCTTTACTGAAAAACTGGAAAACAATCCCCCTTGTAGCACACAGAAACCTGTTAGGGTTGCTTAGCTGTGGCAGGGTGCAGTGCTAGAATATAAGTTTACAAGGCTTAACTGTGGCTTTGGGAGCTGTGACAAATGCTGAGGGTACTGAAAATCAGCAGTGGCCCAGGAATTTGGCTTCTTGGGTTTCTAGCCTGATTGTCCTGAAGTGAAGGACTTTTGGCCATAGGGCCAGGCTGTTGTATTCCAGTCTATCTGCTAGTACAGCTGTTGTCTGGTCTGTAGACCAGTGACTCTGTGTGAAGGCTGTTTTCTGTTTTACTGTTGAATTTTGCACAAACAAGAATAGTGTTGCCAAAATACTTTTCTGATGTGGTGTTCTGGTTGATCCATACATTTTGTAGGAGTTAGTCCTCAGCTAGGACAACTGTGATGTTCCAGTCAGTGCTAACGTTGTTAGGCAGTGGGTAATGTCACTGAAAGGCACTCACAGTAACATACCACAGAATAAGGAACTGAGAATATTGATCTCTCTGGGTTATTACATTTGCTTTTAAAGGTAGATGAAGCATTAACACCTGGGACTGCAACATTGATCATAACATCATCACTGTGCAAGCCTAATGCCTGGCAGCTAACTCCAGAGACAATATAAAGAGCAGCCTCCCTTTAAATGGGGCAATTAAGCTGCTTCTCTGTGCTGAAACTGGAAGAGTGTTTCCACTGAGCTTCAACAGAGGGCAGATGCACAAGGTCTGCTTTGACCAAGCAGTGGGACTTTGCCAGTGACAGTAAAGTGAATTTTCCACTTGCTGAGCATTTCTCAGGTGGGCTTCCTGTGGTGAATACTCCATCCTTTTAAGGTGCTGTTGAAAAGCAGTTTCAGAAAATAAATTTGAGGTGTGTAGGAACAGAGCTATTTCAAGATTTTGTTTTAGAAATATTTGTGGTGTTTTATCTGTGGAAAACTGACTTGGAAATGTCCCAGGTTGTCACCAATCCCTTTGGTAAGGAAAAGAAAGTGATGACTGTTTTGAGGTATGTAGTTGAGTATCGGTAGGATGAAAAATGTTGAGAGATACCTTTTGAAAGTAAGGGCTATTTTCACTATTGACAATTCTTAATGAAAAATCACTGTTTGCACGTGGAAACCCTTGTTTTAGACTATTGATTGATAATTCCATAGTGATTGTTTCAGTTCCAATAGCCTCAGTAGGTTTCTGGCATTCCTCAACTGGATACGTCAGGAAGATTTTTGTAGATTTCAACTAAAGGAAGAGTCTATGTGTGGTTTTCTTTGATTGTTATGCTTTTTGATTAAAATCCAGAAACATCTCATAAGTTTTCCATAACTATCTGAGATTTAGATGTAATATTTAAGTACTTATAGAAAACAGTTCTAAATCAATTTTGACATGAAGTAAACTCTAGAGGTGTGTAGAGTCTGTTCAAGAATGCAGATAGTTGTGTTGTTATATGACTATTGGAGGCATCTCCCACTCTTTTACCATTTCTATTTTTCTTGCATTGTTTGGCGTTAATAGATAAGTAAATGGATAATGAGTTTAGGGAGTGCTGGAAGGACAAGAAATAAAACTAGATGTTTAATACTGTAAGTAATATGCATTTTTGTACATAAACCCTTGAATTAAGATGCAAAAAGCAAACTAGATCAATGGAAGAAGTTAGTGTGGTACAGGATTAAAGGTGGTTAATGAGCAAATACTGTGGAGGATTTGTGATTTCTCCTCCCTCTTTCTCCTGTTCCTTTTGGAGCCGTGAAGGTACCTGGCAACCTTTAAGGCTGGGTGTTGATTATTGACTCTAATAATGTAGTAAAAAGTCTAACGAAGTAAAAAGTTCACATGGTTTAATATTTTATATTTTTTTGCTTTTAAGCAGTTTAACAGAAAGCAATTAAGAGAGCTCATTCTAGTGGCTAATCAAAATCATAAACCAAAACACAAAATAAAGGCAAAGTATAAATTACTGCTACTGAAAAGATGCTCCCAAGCCAGCTGTGCTTACAGACATCAAGTGTACATTATTAACGACACCATTTCTCCAACCACTGTGTTGTCAGCACAGCAGAATGAAGCCTTCATCTCTGCCCATTATTTCCTTTCATAAAAGCTAAAATAACTCCATCATAAAATAAGATGGAAAATAAAGGCATAGAAGATCCACTGTTGAAAATGTGTGGTTTCATTTAAATATTTGTTAAAAGAAATAAAAGTGAAATAATGTTGAGGCTGCTTTTGAGGAGTTTGTTTAAGAAGAACTGCAGTACTTGGTGAGATAAAGATGAGAAATGGGTGTGCGAGGTGGCGGTGCCGTTACCTCCCTGTTGGGGCTGACAGATGGGTCCAGGAGCAGCATCAGGGCAGGGAGACATCAGCTTTGGTAATGGAGAGATGTCTAGTGGAAAGATTGCTCTATCCCCCTGATGGGTTCCTCACACGTTATAAATCTCAGATTGTTCTTCCCCGCCGCAGAAATGAGCTGCTCTTTCTCCTTCCTCGAATGAAATGTCGGCTGGAGAAAGGAACAGAAATGGAAACGAAAAGTGAGGAAAGTTATCTTTTTAACATAAATCTCTTGCAGAAACAGTATCAGGCCCATTAGTGGTTTGAAAAACAGCACTGTGCCAATCTTCTCCCTACGCATGGGAAGAAACAAGCTGCTTTATGGCATCTCCCCTCTGCCTTCCCCAGTGCTTTTAATCTAGGAGTAGCAGGGATGGAGTGCTCTAAATCTCCATGTGGGAAGTGAGGTCTGGTGTGGTGACAGTTCAGGGAGCTGCTACCCATGGAGCAGTGAAAAGGTGGGGAAACAAGATCTGTTCCTTGCCTTGAGCCTGTGGTAAGGAGCAAGCAAGGGGTGTCCTGTTGCTCCAGCTCATAGAAGGGAAGCGGTGGTTTCCAAAGAGGATCCAAGAGCACTGAACCATGCTTATGCAGCAGAAACTTGCCAGGGACTTGCTTGGAGATATTTTGAGAAATAGAAGGAGTAGCCCATGGCCCATGAGTGCTGCCTGTGAAAGCTAGCTCTGAACACGAGTGAGCATCCCTCTGGCCCCGTGTGCATCCTCTGTGTAGCGCAGTTCCGTCTTGAGGTTGGTACAAAGCAGCGTTACAACAGGATTTGCTTTAAATGTTTGTTCAAAAAGCTTTGGGAGTCCTGAGTGATTACAGCAACACTTCAGAGACTGGAGGGAACACTAGTGAATTCTAGGGTTTGAGGGGTTTTTTTGTTGTTGCCTTAGTGAGTACTTACTCTGGATACTACTAACATACACATACACATACACAAACAGAAATTATCTTGGCAAATTTATATCAGCTTTCTTTAAGCTTAGGTAGCTTGTCAGTGTAGGTTTCACAGTAAAACCACAGAAATTTAGATGTAATTGTTTAACATGTAAGGGGAGCTTGAAACAATATGATTTGAACCAGGCAGAAAAGTGGATAGCTAGATACAAAATAATGTTGTTTTCCATGGGTGGAATGTGCTGAACTGACTTTCTAGACCTTGGTAAAATTTGGGATAAGGGCTTAAGGTTGTAAAATGCAAGTTGAAATAATTAGGCTTAAGGAAGGTTTCTGATTGAGTTTTCAAAGATTGCTTTGTGACTGATCTTTCTTAATATTATAATGGTCACCTTGGCATAAGGAGTAGGAGTGTGGTAATGCGGTTTGGTGATGACAAATGTAAGAAGATATTGTCAATATGTAGGAGGGAAAAAGACAACTTGGTGACTTGAAGAACTGGAGCAATAGAAATGGGATGAAAATTAGTAGATTATACGGCAAATAATTCACTTAAGAGGACTGCAAAATCTGAAACACTAGGCCAGACAAAATAATATAGTGGGTTAAAAGGAAAAGGCCATAAAGAGAGGGGTGGCATAGACAAGTGAGGGAAAGCATCTGCTCCTATTAAAACTCAACAATTAAGCTGTTCTAGGTAGGGTCTTGCCAGTGTTCCAAACAAAAGCATTAATATTTGTGTCTTTACAGGAAGCTCTACTCCTCTCTCAATAATTCCTCTTGCCTCGAATTATATTTGGCTTTTTATGCTTGTCTTCCATTGGTGCTTGCTGTCAGTTCACAGTCAGTAATGGATGATCTGCCCCACAGCACAGCAGTGGAAAGGCTCTGAAAGAGCTTGGAGCACCGTTAAAATGGTTGTAACTCAACCTTAACTACTTTTATCCATCTTGTTAAATGTTTTCAGATATGCTTCCTTATTGTTTTTTCCTTTGCCACTTAAAAGTTTGCTTTCTGCCTTCTCTGAACTCTGTCTACCCTCTCTTCTGTTTTAAGTTTCTTAATCAACTATTTTGTCCTGCCTAATGTTTTGGATTCTTGTACTCCTCATTTTGTTCCTTCACTGATATTTTTTTATTTGTTTTGTTGTTGCAAATATTTATTTTTACGTTGTGCTTCATCATTTGTGTAATCTGTATGTTCTGACTTCATTATGAGTAATCATTTGAATTCCTTCTGTGCCCAGCAGGATGTTTGGTTGTCTTAGGCATTGCACACCCACCATCTTCTGCCTCTGAACTAAAGCTCACAGTCCTCTGTGACCTTTATATTTTGGGGAGACTTTGTGTGCTCAGTAGTCAAGAAGCAGCAGCTAAGCTTGATGACTGTCAGTGTTAGGGCTGTGATGTTTATCTTGCCTTCTCGTTTCTACCTGCAGAAGGGTGGAAGAAGCATTCAGGTTGTGCTGCAATAAAGGACAGTTTTGGGCAGCATCCCAGGAGGATGAGGGTGAGACCATGGTTTCACATGCAAGCTGGAGGTGACCTGGTCCAAAGTCCCGCTCAGGTGGTCACCTACAGCAGCGTGCCCAAAACTGTGTCCAGAAGTGTTAGAGACCTTTGGTACAGTATCTCCATTACTCTTGTTCTTCACTTCCTGCTTATTTATTTAACAGCTCATGTAGTTCAAAGTACTTTATGGAAGAACAGCAGCCCCAGAGGTTCCTCTTCCATGAAGAGGAGAGGAACATCCTTCTCCCTTGTTTCTTTTTTTCCCTGTTCACAAGGAGTAAGGACACTGAAGTGTATTCCTCCTGTGTTTCACAGCAAGCATTGCAATGATTTATACAACTGCTGAAAAAACCAAACCAAAAACCAGTAGAAAAAACCCAAAACCACCTCAGAATATTGACTTGAAAAGGCTTCAGAAAGTTGTGCTCTATTACACCATTTGGTTGATCATTCAGACACATGCCTTGAGTTTGGTCCAACTTTCTCTCTTCAAGCTGGCTGTCCACTGCTCCTTTCCCCTGTAGGACTGAGGTCACAGGCTGTCACTCTGCATGCCTGACACTGCTGAAACTGGAGATAACAGATGGGTAAGTGGATAAGAAATAGCGAATAGTAAACAGCCGTTTTCATGTTTTGTCTTTTTAGACAATTGTTTTACAAGCATTAATGTAACTTCTGAGATTTACAAACAGCTGGTGGTTGTTTAAATACTCTGGAAATCAAGCAGAAACTGTTTTATTCACCTCTCTGCTTGCCAACCACTGCTGTATCAGAGCTGATGAGCCTTCCTTCTGCACAGCTCCTTTCTCACCAGCTTGGGGAGGTTTCCCTGCTCTTCCCCCAAGTTTTCAGGTTAGTAATGAAGTGTTGTCCTCCCATAAAAATGTCATAATCCTTGAGTGATTTAAAGTGCTTCCAGATCTGAGATTGATGACCCAAGGAATAGTTTGCTGTAATACAGTTGAAGGCATCGTGGTCTAGTTGCCAGAACTAGGAGTCAAGGAACTTAAGTCTCGTTTCTGGCCCCATAAATGATTCGTGTTGTGACCTTGGGCAGATCACCTCATCTTTTTGTGCCCCTGATTTGCTGGTTGTGAAATGGGTATACTAATGCTCATGTAGCTTCATCAAGCACAGTAGGAGAAGTGTTGTGTACAAAATAAATTTGCCATGAGGGGACAGCTTTAGTCTATAAATTTCATATGAAGTAAAATTTATCTGCTCACCTGAGTTTCTTTACTGGCACCCCAGAAACAGAAGTGCATAAAATTCTGTGTGAGCTTTCTCATCAGTCGTGGCTATTTCAGGATTTCTCCATTTTCCTGACCTGGAGTTGGACACTTGCTTCCCTTGTTGCATTTTCCATTTCAATCCACTGGAATTTACTTGGTGTATCTTTCAAATTTATAGTACCCCTTAGGAAAGTGGGCTTGCCCAGTGGGCCAGTTGCTGTGTTTTAAAGTACATATTTATAATATAATCAATTTCACTTTGCTCTTCTAATATTCAGCAAGGCTTCATTTTTTCCACAGTTATAAACCTGTCCATGCTCACATCCTGCATGGGAATCGGGTACGTAGGCTGCCTATATTGACCTGTTGAAGGTAGAGTGAGGATGGAACTTGGCCAGTCAGGTGTTGTAGGGAAATAGTCAGATTTTGTAGGGGTGTGTGGGTCCTTGAGCTTTGATTCTTACAGAATTTGCTCAGTTGGGAAAGCTGATGATTAAAAACAAAGCTTAATATTTAAATTTGACAGTAAAGCATGAGTTTGCCAGCAACAGGTTCTCCTAATGAGCATTGCTGAGCTCATGCCATGGAATCTCTGTGTCTGTCTTAGCTGCCTGAAGGTAAAATGTCTCCCTTCCCTTCTGCTCTTTGTTTGTGTCTTTCTGGCAGTGTATTGGAGGCTATAAAGAAGCGCTTGCATGTGTGCTCTCATGTAACATCTGTTTTGGTTGTCGTTCAAATCCATTCCAGTTACACTCGGAATATGTCTCTGTGTTGCTGGTAGCAGCTGGAGAACTTCATGATACTCCAGTTGGAAGTGCTTTTTGTTTATCAGAAAGGACTGGAAATACGTAGGGATGAAATTAGATACGGTATTTAAAAGCTTATGTTCATTGCTTTATGTATCAAAGAACTTAATCCTGGAATTTAACCTAATATGAAATTATTTTCCTTGTCTATTGAGGGTTTTTTTGTGTGGAGTGTAGGAAGATTTTTATTACCATTTAACCTTACCTTTTGAGTCTTTTCTTCTTCACGTTTTCCTTTAAAAGACATATTAAAAGGAACGTATCAGACTGAGAATGGACATGACATTCAGGTTTAAAAACGGAGTGTTTAATGGAATCATGAATAAATGGAAACAGATTTGTCTGTCAAAAATTAAATAGTATTCTTTGATTAATATCAAAATCTAATCTAAAATAGTTTTAGCCATTTCATACAGGTGACATCTGTGCTTAAATATAATTTCCTCTCCCTGTTCTGGCATGACTGTTAATTACTTACTCAATGTAGTTCAACATTTAGTTAATAAATATGTCAAGCTTTTACCATGGTGTTCTTTTTGCAGAGTTGTGAATTTGCAATTAGTTTTAGATTTACTACATGGTGACAGACAGTGCTGTATAAATAGAGGTTAAACACACAATTTACATATTAATTTCATGATTCATTTATTCAATGATTTATGTGGATATAGATTGTATTTAATCTCTGTGCTGTAGTTGTTCCAGGCATGACGAACAGAATCGCTATACTGGCGGAGAAGTAATGATGTCTGTATTGAGCTACAGAAAGCAAAGAGGAAAAAATAAGAGATTTTGAAGCCCAATGATTCATTAATCTCAATAGTTTTTTGAGAGGCCGGTGAAAAGCAGTAATAGGTTTCTCGAGCGTGTGTATACCGATACATATACATGTGCACACAGGCACATGGACCCTGAGGAGTTTGATACTCCATCTTGTCTCTGCAGTAATGCATGCTATCATGAAATAATGGTCTGTGCCAGTTCTGTGTCCCCTGGAAGATGAGTCACCATCTCCCTGTTGTAGGGGTTGTACTGCACATGTCCTGTGACTGATCTTCAGACTTAACGTGCAACGTGCATCCTTAAAGTGTGTGCTTATTATTGGCCTCAAGTCTATATATCTGTCTTGTGGTCAAAACTTTTGCTGTTGCTCTCTGTTCACCAGCTCTGATATTTCTGATCCTTTAAAAAAGGAGTTTCATGAGTATTATTTTATCTAGAAACATCTTTTATCCATAGGTTTTGTCTGATGAGTGTACTAACTGAAAGCCCGATTCTGCTTTAGTACCATTTTGCTTGCTGCGTGTTGTGAGACCACATAAGGGTGGGTCTCTGAAGTAAAGATAGATCTTTGACCTAATTCAGCAGATTGTGGACTTTAAATGGACTTTAATTCTACACTGCTTGAAGTGTATTCAGATACATCTGTGATTTCAGTGCTGTTCTTGGTTCCTCTTCACTGGCGGCACTGCATGTGTAAAACTTGTGTGCCTTTACTGAGCCTTTTGTGAGAAAAGAGGGAGGTTCCACTTTGCATTCTCTCCCTCTGGACCACCTTCATGTAGCACAGAACCCCCTAGAAGGTAATAATTGAAGCACACAAACCAGGGTAGTTGAGAGCAGATGAAGAACCTGGAACAAAGGACATAATTTCTCCTTTAACTCATTAAAATCAAAGGCATGTTATTTGTTGCTTCTTGAAAACACAAGGAGCTTGTCTCTGGGGGTTTTTAGGTGCATCCTTGGATGATGTACCATATAGGTGCATCCAGGACCTGCTGTGCCCTCCCTGAAATATCCCATGTGTTTCATATGCGTTTCAGTAGACTGTTCCTTTGATTGTTTAAGGTCTGAATAAGTGCTACTGGTGAGGTGAGGATAAGATAAGAACAGTCCTTTTGTTTTGCATTTAACAGGTGATGTAGTAGCCAGTGTCAGTCCAGAAAGATTCCAAGTTTGGGGTGGGTGGAGGAGAATCCCAGTTGTCTGGAAGGAGTTGCAGCACTGAGGTGTAGGACTGGAGTCCCTGAGCAGTGCTGTCTGGGAGCGTTTGCACCCAGACCTTGGGATACTGCTCTCCTTCCAACAGAAGAAAAAGGGGAAATTCTACATGAGAGACAATTCCTTGTTTTAAATGTGAAAGCACCTGCATGGGGATGAGTTGTTCAGTTTCTTTAGCTTCCCCACTCTGTGTTTGTCTTGTCAGTTGCTACGTGTACTTAAATACTCAGAGGTGCACACGCCTGTGGGAATGGTTTCCAGTTACCTGGCAGGAGTCACACAGTGCACACTGGAGCAGCCCTTCCATCTGAGCCCCTCAAACCTGGGGGTTTGGCAGAGAGCTGGAACCTCTCTCCTAACCCTCTTGGAAGTGTAATGTGCTGAGTAGCTGACTGCAGGGAGCAGGTGTCAAACAATATTTAAATGACATTCTCAACAAAATAAATATTGAGCTGCCCTGTCACTTTGGTGGGAGAATAATCTGCTCAAAAAAAAAAAAAAAAATCCCATTCATTGTAAACTGCCTCTGACATTTGTTCTTCAGGAATTATTTGCAGTTTATCTTCTGAGCTGGAGCCTTTTATCAGCACAGCAGTTGAACTGCAGTGCAAAAAAAATGGTAATTGAGTATTTTATCAAACGCTTCCAACAAAACGGACTTTGCAAGTCGTAAATGAAGATTAAAACCATTGTTGGCAGGGATGAACAAATTGGAATGATTTATTATCCGAAACATCAATATGTCACTGCTCAGAAATAAAATAAAAAGAAACAAACAACTGCCCCCCTTCCCCCAAAATGTGCACTTAGTCTCAGCCAAGCGATGGAAGGTAAATACATGTTTTAATTATTTGTGCTAGAGAGGCTGTTTAAAAAAAAAAAAAGAGAGAGAAAGCATCATCATAATGGCACAGCTGCTGTGGGACATTATGTGAGGAAAAGAGACAGTAATAAAAGAACTGTGTCAAAGGAAAGCAACTCTGAATGTGTACTTCAGCTCTCCTGATTACAGAAGGAAGATTAAATATTATAAATGGGGCAATTTGACAAATTGGATTTACTACTTGTGTTTAACACCTAAAGAGCCAGTGTTTTTCAAAGGGACCTTATCTCACTTATGTGAAATTGCTTCAAAAAATAAGAGGAAAATACATGGCAAAATTGTTGCATTGAAGGTATGTAAATAATTGTCAGGAATAAAATAAGTGAATGTTAGGAGCTTTGTATCAATTTCAGATTTTAAACCAGACCATGAGAAGAGTCTGACAGATTACAGGATTTAGTAATTATTTTTTTTTTTCATATTCATGAACCAGGAGACTGTTGGCTTGGTGGTAGGTACTTGGTGACCTCAGTTTAGTGAAACTTGCTCCCACTGATGTGGTCACTGTCTCTAGTGAGGAGCCCAGGAGGCATCCCTAGCTGTCAGGGTTAAGCAGTGAGGCAGTGCTATTACTGTTTCTTCTTGAAAGGTTCTTTATGTGGACATCATGCTCCTAGAAGCAGCTCAGGAGTGCAGATGGGTCTTTACCATCGCTTTGTGCTCTGACAGCATCCATCCCAGAGACAGTGACTGTCTGCTCCAGACACAGCTGCAGCCCCCAGCCAGGAAGGGCCAATGCTCAAATGCTGTGGAGAAGACTTGGCTGTCTGCTCTCTCATGTCTTGTATGTGAGAAAGAGCCATGGGCTCAGAGCTGCCTTGGGTGGGGATACCCACCGGCTGAACTCATAACTGGTGAAACGGGCTGAAATGTTCTGGGAATGCCCAGGATGACAAACTGAGTGCTGGGCCAGTGTGGGGCATCTCCCAGCCTTTGCAGGTCAGCCTTGTTGCTGTGCCACCTGTCATCCATCCCTGGTGCTCTGCTGGGGTTGTTAAGACATGACTGATCAGTAGAGGATTAGCTCAGAGAAATATTTGTCTAAACTTTTGGCAGTGTGGATATGGCAGAGCCTAGACCAAGCAGTTAAGATTTTCTGTACTTCATTCTTCCCTTGTTAGCAAAGTTTGCATGTGTGTTTGTCTTGTATGTGCTTGCAAAACAGACTTGTGTCTATTCAGCATTACATTTTGCACCCGTTGAAGTGAACTTAGATATTTCTATACCCAAAATGCTGATTATTTTGTTTGCTATGTTATGTATGGCGTGTTTTATTTGGGAGTGTAACGTGTTGCATGGCTTTGGTTGTGTACGTTGAATTTGTCCTTGTAGTGCTGTGTGCAGAGCAACCATAGATCTATTTACAGCCTGATCCTATTCAGAACAAGTGTGAATTGTTGTATCTACCATGTTGTTGCTTCTGAGTAAACCTCTGACATCATATAAAGATACCTTTCAGTACTGTGCAGTAAAGGTGATCCCTGGGAATTGCTTGCTGAGTAACTCCTCAGTATGCTCTACATCATTTTTATTTGTTGTAATAAAGGTGGAGAGGTTATGTACCATCTGTACAGTGTTTGGTGGAAGTTTGTTTAAAACATTGTGTTCCAGAGCCATTTGGAGTTCAACAGACATGATATTTGTTCTGTTTTTCTTTCTACAATTAAAAAGAGACAAAGTTTTCTCCAGAACCATGCTATTAAGGTTGGAAAGCTCTTAGTCTTTGGGAGAGAAGACCCCTTTCTTACACAAGTTATATAATTGAATTTTTTAAAGTTTTTTTTTTTTGTCTACTCTTGCAGGGATTTCTTACTTAAATACAGTGTGTTTGGGGAGATCATGTCTACTGAAGTTGAGTGCTTCAGGAGAACTGGCTTCACTGCCCAGTTTGCCCAGCTCAGAAGTGAGGGCAGGAGGGATCCTTTCAGGACCAGCCCAAAGGTGGGAACAGATGAGTTGTCATCTCTACCCACAGCTGGTTCTTGGCCCTCACTTGTGTACCACAGGAGTTGCTTTGTGTGGTTGCCATCATGAAAAGGTCCATCATGTCTAAAACTCTGTTCCTCCTTGCTTCATTGCTTGGTTCAAGAAACATCTTGACCAGACTTGCTGGCTGAGGAGCGTTGTGTTTCTGACCCTGGGCACGTCATGTGGTGGAGCTGGTTCCAACGTAATAAATCAGCCATATCAGAGCAATTTGACAAGCCTGTACATGGTAACCAATCCTCATTGTCACCTCTCTTCTGCTAATAAATGTAGTGTAATGGAGTTTACATGATGGCAGAGGTTTAATTGTTTCCCATTAAAATGGGTGAAGTGTAAGTTCCTCTGCCACTTTCCTGTCCCGCTGGCTTAAAATAGGGCATGTAACATCATCAGATTAGCAAGGCTTGAGGCAGACTGTGAATAGTAGCAAAATATGTTGTGCTGGCTGAATATAATGTAGCTTTTGTTTATATTTAGCTCTTATGAGTCAACATTTTGCATCAGGTTCTAATATAACTGCATAAGTAATAAAAGAAATACAGTTAAATTGTTTATGTACTTATTTCTTCACTCAGCAGTTTTTTTTTCCTGGCTCCTAATGTCCCAATGACCTTGAATTTTTAACAACTAAGTAAATAATCAAATAAACTTGATTATTTTCTTCTGCTACCTAAGCTAGAGTAAAGTACAGGAAAACTGAGATTTTCTGTAGGCTGGATAAAAGACTGTTATTTAAGAGCTGCTTTATTGTTCACCTTCTGATGTAAATTATGTATGAAATGTGTGGTAATTAGAACACACATTTGGAAAAAGAAAGATCTTTCATGACCTGGTTGTCTTCTGCAAGTTTGCTGAATGGTTTTGGGGAAGTTTGATCTTTTCCAAAGTTGGCAAGCAGAAATTAGTTTCTTCAGAGAAGGTGAACATTCAGGATTCTTTGCATGGTCTGAGTGGCACTACCTTCCCTACCTGGAAGAAAAGCTGAATTTATATTTAACCATGTGATGACTGTAGTGCTGTAAGAGCTGCTCTTGGCCTCTCTTGTGAGGCTGCCTGCATCAGACCAGGCTAGCACTGATTCTGCCCCTGTAAACCTGAGGAAGCTGGGCAGAAGCTGTCACATGTGGTCTCCTTGTGCATCCAGGTCTGGTCATCTCTGTGGCATACTGCTAAGTCAGTCTAATGCCAGTTCTTTGTCAGGAAAAAGGTGACTTTGAAGTAGGTCTGCCCAGGCTGTCTGGGAGGATATCCTTCTGTTAGAGCAGTGCCTGTGCCTATCTTTCTCTGGGTTTCCGAGCTGTGTCATCTCCTGGAGGCAAAATTTATGGTTATGCTGTTGGGCAGAAGGTGTCCAAAGCCCTTTACCCTCATTTTACCAAGCAGTCTTCAGACATGAGTGATTAATTCACTAAGCAGATTTGATACTGGACTAGTTACCAGAAGCTGAAGAAGTTTGTTTTCTGAAGAAGAAGCAAGTGTCTCTTGCTGAGCCTTGTTTTTCCAGAGTGGGCAGGTTTCTTTTCTAAAAAAAAAAACCCTAAACATCCTTGTGCAGCCTTAATCCAGTGGACATCATGGAAGAGAGTTAATACAGCAATAAATTTCGTGGAACTTCATTTTATTATGTAGCAGATGGATAAAATAAAACCCTGTGTGCCACGTTGAATTGCATTGTATAGGTGCAGTTTTTACCTTTCTTTGTCATTCAGTGTAGCCTTTTTTTAGCTGCTTTAGGAAAAGATACTTAGAGACATCAGATTTTTATATGGAATCCTGTATTCCAATGGGAAATGCATAAATAAAACTGAGACACAGCAGCATCTGGGATAGTGTCAGGCAAAATAAAATGGTACTGACTCTCCTGAGTCCAGGTGAAATGCAGTGAACAGAAATTCTTTTGTGTAATTGCTGTTAGGTGCTGTCTGAGGTGGTGCCTGTGTCCCCCATGGTCCCACTGTGTGCAGAATTCTGGCAGTTGCTACTCCTTAATGTCCATGTGTGTGTCAAGTGCTCAGTAGGTGTGAGGCCCTGGCACAGGCTGCCCAGGGAGGTTGTGGCTGCCCCTGGCTCCCTGGCAGGGTTCAAGGCAAGGTTGGATGGGGCTTGGGGCACCCTGGGCTGGTGGGGGGTGTCCCTGCTCGTGGTAGGGGGTTTAGAACAAGGTGATTGTGAAGGTCCCTTCCAACCCAAACCAGTCTCTGATTCTATATGGGGAAGGTGTAATTTTGTTGTGCTCTGTATAAGCAGTGTGGTGCCAGAGCTGAAGGTCCCTTGAAGTGGAGGACCTGCTGGGGTGTGCTGGGAGGCTGTGTGCTGTCCTTCCCAATGACAGTGCGTGGTTTGGGGACTGAGGGCTGACCTGTCCCACAGGTAGGCATCAGCTGAAGGACTTTGGGACAGGCAGCAGGCTCCCTGTGTGAGGAAGGTGGGTGGTGGAGCTGTTACACTGCTCAGCCTCCCTTGTCGGTGTCTCACCTCCTCGTAAGCCATGAATATCACCTCCAATGAGACTAATAAAGCAGCAGACCTTTCCTGATTTTTGCCAGTGTGATGCAGTATGTCTACAATGATTTATAAAGTGAAAAGAGACATTTCCCCTCTGTTGGAAAGATGCAGTTCCTCCCGTTGCCGAGTCTTCAGCGTATGTTCCCGAACATGTGTTTGGTGCCCAGCCCTGCTGCAGTGAGCTCTGCTCCTGTTTTGGGTATCCCACCACGGTGCTTAAACAGGGGTTTTGCTGGGTGATGTGGAGCTCAAGAGGAGTTCACTGCTTGGGCTGGAAGCTTCGAATAGCCCAAAGTAGTTTTTGCAAGTTGGACTTGACTGCAAACAGACTCAGAATTGCCACTTCATAGCTCTTTGTCACCCTGGTGGCATCCTGGCGCCTGTGTGTGTTGGGGGTGTATTAAAACAAAATCTCAATTTATGGTTTTAGAGCAGGGGTTACATTATGACTTTTCTTCTTAAATAGCAAGACTTCATTAGGTCATTTAGAAATAATAATGCTAATTCTGTTGATAAAGGCTTCATATGTTCAGCACTCTGAACTTGACTGCTAATTGATATTTTTGATTTGCTGTGTTAGTGCACACATGTGTCCAGGGGGATCTTGGGGGTTTATTCTAATTTTTTCCTTAACTTCCTGAAGTAAAAGGATGTAAAATGACAGTGTCTCTGATGGTTTCTCCAAGGCTGTTTGGCTGTAGTATTTCTGCTCAGCAGTTGAAAAGTCTTCTGCACACATTCTTAGTTTCTGTGTTTTCCATTGATATAATAGTATGTCAGCTTCTGGCTTTTTACTCTGGCTAGTAAAAGGCTGCTTTGATTTCATACATAATTTTGTTATGTGGGGATTTTCAGAATTTGCCTTTGGAATGTGTTGGCAGTATGGGAAAGGTGATTGGATGAAAACTTGGTGTTTTTTTTTTTAATCTTCCGGGAAATAGAAAATTAGAGTCACTTATGGAATGGTGAGGTTGGGAAATCATTTATAGTATCTGGACCTGTTTATATTTTGCATTTAGTAACAGACTTGTCATGCTTGCACCCTAGAACAAGTTACTTTGTGTTAACAACTATGAGAGAGATGATTTTCTTGGAGTAGTTATCAAGTCTTTTGAAGTGAGAGGCAAAATCCAAGGGAAGGGCATCAGATTGACCCTGTGCCAGTGAGCAAACAAGTTAATTGCTTGAATACTGTGGTCTTGGGTCTTGTGTGGGGATGTCTCTGCTGCTGGGGATTGGCATTGGTGTAATGGGCTCTGCTCTCTCAACAGAGGATGCAGGAGACTCCAGTGCTGAAGAATAGTGGGTATGAAACTAACAAGCTATCCATATTCTCAAGTTTTTAACAGTAATTCTGTTAATTAAAGCCTGTAAATGCTCAGGTCAGTGTGGATCTGTGTATCTAAAAAGCAGTATGCAAACAGCAGTTTGAATTGTGTGTTGATGTCAAAAGCAGTCACCATAAAAACTGGGGGTGTATTGTTCCCTTGGGTGTTTCATTTTGCATATGATTTTACATGCAGAGGGTGGTTGTGGCTAGGAGACTATGTCACCAAGTGGCATGCACAAAACTGGGTCCTCATCTTCATTTTTAGCTTACTTGTGATGAGCTTCAGCCTTACTCCAGCCACCTCCAGAGAGGTTTTGCTCTCTCTTTGGGAGGTCATCTGTGAGAATGGGTTTTACTTGGACTTTGGAGCTGCCCTTGTCAGACATGGGGTGTTAGAAAAGAGGACCTGGGGAGGCTGCATCTCTGCCCTCCTTGCTGCAGTCCCTGGCCAGGCAGGTGTAGCTGCACTGCTGAACAGCAGCACCCAGTGGGTCTGGGGAAACGAATGGGAGACTGGTGCTGCGAGAGGACTCTTTGATCAGTAGGACAGTGAAGGAAACACTCATTTTATTAGCACCTCTAGTACCATAATATTTTTGATTAATGGAATCGGTCCTAGCTGCTGCTTGCATCTCAAGTTTGAGTGAAAAATCGGCATTCAGTGTGAGGGGAACGAGTAACTGACACTGCGTGAAACCGACCGTTTTATTTCTTGCAATTTTATGTCTGTAGCAAAGTTAAAAAAGCACAAGGAAGAGCATAAAGACTTTGTGTGTAGATGATTTCAATTTACAAGGCTGTCAGTCAGATGTTAAATTAATTACAAATAGGCAAAGATTTCACAATGAAACAAACAAGGTCTTTGACATAAATTATATCCTATCATTAAAATATTTAGAAATGTGTAATTATGGTATTTAGCAATGTTATTCAAATTACAATTAATAGGAGCCTCAATAATATTACCTCTTCTTAAAGACTTCACATTCTGAAATGCTTTCTTTTATCTTTATGTGCATTTTGGATTTAGATATCCTATTTAGGTATTTTTATACTCTTCCTTTAGGGATCATTATTCTAGTGCATCGTGTGCAGAAGTTTCAAGGTCAGCATTACTTGAACAGTTGTAATAGTCCCAACAGAAAGATAAATATATATTGACTAAGGCTGGAGCTTCAATTCTTTCAGTTGTTGAAGGTCAACAGCCCCTCTGAGGTGCTCTCCAACCTTCAAATGTCTATAGGTTAAATCACTGATGAATTACTGCACTTTCCTAAATGAAGGAAACATATTCTAGAGAGAAGCAGCTCATAGTATCATGCCTGTTGACTGATGCAGTCTTGAATAACCGAGAGGAAACGCTGCTCTCAGACCTCATGGAAATACACATAAGCCCAAACATCAGAATCTGGTGCATTGGAGCTGTAACAGGGAACAAAGCTCCCATTCTTTTCCATATGAAAATCCCCTCCCTTGCATGCTGGCTGTGCCAAAATGTGTTTGATACATTCAGTTTTGGTAACTTGAACTAATTGGTAGCAATCACTGAAAGCATCAGTAGCCTTTTGCATGAGAGCATCTGTGAGACAGCAGTGACAGCTCTTGGGCTCAGTACTGGAAGTATTTTCTCAGTACACTGTTCTCCTGGGCCCCTGGTCGCAGGGGAGGGGGATACACAAACATGCCACGCTGTAACCAGTGCAGGATCTTCTCCTTCCCTAAAAATATTTTGAAGGCTGGAAGTAATCCTCTTACTGGGCACTTGAACCCCATGCAGTAGGGTAGAGTGAGCCTAAGTGAGGTATTTGGCTTTGCAAATATTCCAGCAGTATTCCAGATAATATGATCTGCAGAGATCAGTTTGGGGTCACGGGGGCAGAGTAAAGAATTGTATGTGGTAGCTGTGCATTTTATCTCTTAGCTTTCTATGTAAGCAGGTTAGCATTGGAACTTAGGCTTCCATGTAAATTTAAGGGACTTCAAAATATACTTTGATTTAATAGTACATAAAAATGTCATTTCAAAATTCAATATTTTACACTTAATTTTGCTACTTTTTTAAAAATTAAAGCACATAATCTTAGATATTTTCAATACATCTAATTTAATTTGAGATTCAGGAGATGTATCCAGTGAAGAACCCTTAAATTTAGATTAAAACGTTGTGTTTCAGAAGATTTACTTCAAAATGTTCTGCTCAGGTTACATACTGCAATGTCAATACAGTTGGTATCAGGGAGTTTAGATTGACCTGTAGCTTGTTTAGAATCCATAGCTTTATTTTTAATATAGAGGTGTATATATGTGTGTGTATTACAATTTGTGGTGTATATATAAAATAAAGTTTGCTTTTTTACATGGGTTCTTTTTTATATTAGTGTTTTCATAGCAGCTTCCTTGTTTTCCAATACAAATGAAGAAGCTGCTAAGTTCCTCAGCAGTGTAAATGTATTATAAAATGCAGCCTGACTGAACCAAGTCTTGGGGCAAAGTTTTGAAAATTTAGGAAAATGTTAATCCTCATACTGCATGTGCTAGTAAGCATTCCCACAACTTGATTGCTGACTGATTTTCATAGGAACTATTAATTTAATTCCTAGGAAATTTTAAGTCTTTAATGTTTCACGCAATAATGGACTCATTAAATGACAGTAGTGTGAACTTTGACTCCTGATAGTTACCTTGGTGCTTGGGTGCTGTCTATTAATTGCAGCATATGTGGCTATGTCAGGGTCTGCTCTGTAAATCTGGTAGAAAACTGTGTGGGCTGCTTGAACTGGGCTTCGTTTTGCTCACAAGGACGTACGGTGATGCTTTCCAACTGGTGACATGATTTAGGATAAGTAATTAGAATTGAGGATTGTGACTTATGGTTCTGAATTCCTATCATATTCATGCATGTTGAAGGTCCTTTTTTAGATTCCTGATTCCTGATTTTTCCATTTTCTAGAAGTCACAAGAAATAAATTTCAGAAGAAATAGGTTGCCATTCTTTTAATTTATTGTGGAATTGGTTAGATAATTTAGGTTTTATCTTGTTTTGGTGACTGAACAAAATACAGCATAAGACATTTCAACTTTATCCCAGTATACTGGGATACAGTTTGCAGATTTGCAGTATTGATAAATACTGCGCAGTATTTATCAATATCATTATTGATAAATACTGCATTTGCTTAACTGTCCAGGTAAACATAACCTTTTAATGTTCTCACTGTTTTAATCTAATTCTGAGTTACATTATTTTTCTATCGTGTGTCATTTCATCCTGATGTGTGAGGAATTTGCAAAGTTGCTCTTTTACTTCACAACATAATTTTCTCTTACTTTCTTTGCTTTTTATACTGAGCTCTAAGCATTTGTTTTGGCATGTAATTAATACCACAATTGCAATTACAGTATTTCCTAAGTAGCAGTTATCCTTGTGAAAGCATAGCTGTTAAATATCATTTCTGCAAAAATACATATTTGTAAAGTTAATGCACTGGAAAATAGAACTTTAGAAGCATGGAACACCTTAAATGCAGTTGTCTCGATGGCAGATGAAGTGAATGCCAAAGCCACCAGTGTCTACAGCCATTATTGTTGTCTTGACCAGCTGAGGTGTTAGGTATAACACTTCAGAATCTTACTCTGTGTGACATGACATGTTGGGCAACATCTTTCTGGTTTCGGGTTTTTATCCAACTTTTCACTGTGCCATTTATTAAATGCACTTGTTATCTGAATAAAACTCTTGAGGTTCTGTCCAACAGTCTGTAGGAAGATGTGCTGCTAAAATGAGGAAATGTGAGAGAAAGGGAAGTTAGAATTGAGTATAAGCAAAGGAATTAATGCAGCTTTTAAAATGCATACTTTTAATAAACATCAGTATTAAGGTTTTACNAGTATAAGCAAAGGAATTAATGCATACTTCTAATAAAAATCAGTATTAAGATTTTATTTGCTTTTAGCCTTACATGGGTGTTTTTTCTTCAAACGAAAGTTGGTTCCCACACAGATACACAGAGTTGAGGATTGTATGAAGCACCCAAGCTGAGAGATCATGGAAACCCTCTGAACACTGCTAACATAAGTCTTCGATAGGATTTGGATTGCAACAGTATCCACATGGGGGAAATGATGAAACCCTGAAACCCAAGAGTGTACCAGCAGATAAGTGTGACCTTCTGTTTGTGCTTGTGACCATATGCTGTTGTCTCAACTTCTGACTCACTGGATTCTTCCTGAAAGATGAAACCACAGGCTTTACAGTTTGTGACAATTACATGTGACTACTGAAGATTTCTTAGAAAATGCTGCCTAGGCCCATTGAGTAATTGGACTTTAGTTGTAGCATGAAAAGGAAAGTGATTATCATAGATTCATTTGGATTGGAAGGGCCTTCAACCATCATCTAGTTCCGACTCTCTGCCATGGGCAGGGAGACCCTCTGCCAGTATTCCATAATCAGTAACATTTTTCTGCATTTCCAAGGACTTTGTTTTATTGAAATTAGATGTGAAGATTTTATTGCCAGGTTTGTTTTTGGAAGTTATGTTGTTCGTCATCTGTTGTTGATCTTTAAAACTTTGATTAGGTGGGGATAAGGTCCCATTGAAAGGGAGGTAAAAGTGGGTTTGGCTACCAATAATCTTCCCTTTGCTTCCTTTGTCCTCCTGAGCTACAGCAAAGCAGAGAAGGGTCAGATTAAGTCATTCTGTCCTGTTGAACAGTCATGGGAAGGTAAAGCTGGAGAAGTCAGTGGTGGTCATGAGTATTTCTGAAAACTTAGAGTGTTTCTTTTTCACAGTCATTCCTCTGTAAAGGCTGTTCTACGTTCCCGGTTCAGGAGCAGCTTCTCTTTGTTGACAGGACTACCCCTGTGCCTCGTCTCACTTCTCACATTGGCCTGTTTCTGGCTCCCATGACCCTCCAGCCTTTGTTTTACTGAGGACCTGCTGTGTCAAAAAATCACACCTGAGGGCCAGATAGAAGATAATTTGTTCTTGTTCATTTAAAATTGTTATAACCAGAATTTCTGTTGTGCTCTGAGTCTTCTGCTAGATGGTCTAGATGGTCCAAACCATCAGATATGGACCCTTATGAGTGTCTCCTTAAACTTTCTTACTGATGGGCTCTCATAGTAGTTACCAGTATTGATTCTAAGCATTTTTATTGTCTTGCAAATAAGAAATGAACATGGAAGGGGAAAAAAAGTAAAATCAAAACAATTTATTTCTTTTAAGAACTACATGCTAATAAAGAATAGCATAAGCTCCTTTAATCAATCAAAGTTGTCACTTAAATGCAGCAGCTTGGGCAGAGCATAATGCAGTTTGGCAGAATTTTTACTGTCTTATAAGTACCAAATATAGATTAATATATAGTTCAAAACACTTTAATTTTTAAACTCTTGCCTTTTCTTCTTCGCTGCTGAAAAATTATTCTTGAAAAATAAAGAAACTGCCCTGTGGTCAAAGATAGTCTTAACTACCTGTCAATCAAAAGGAGAAGTTTGTTGAGACATTTAATTACAAGATAATGTAGTCATCAAAATCTCGTTGTGGTAACTGACAGCTCATTTTGGACTGAAAGCGTACAGCTACCTCCCCTGAGGTCAGAGATGTTCCGAGGTTAACGTAGTAATGACAAGTCCTTTATTATCACATTATGACATTGAAAAAAATTGCAATTATACTAATAAATTAATAACAGTAATAAAATGACAGTCATAATTGCATAATATACATGTTGTCAACGGCATTTTTGTTACATGGCTGGAATTCATATTTTATCTGCATATCTTATTGCTATATTAAATTTTCTTGATGCAGTGAGGGTGTGCTGTGGCTCCTGAAATTCCTGAAAGCCTGGGCAGTATGGAGCAGTGGCTGTAAATGAGGCACAACAGCAGAAGTTGGTTTTAACCTTTATAGATGAAAAAAAAACGAAATTGAAGAATTTCACACTCAAATATAGTTAAATGTTAGGATTAAATTTTGGCCACATCCCCTAAAGAAAACATCTTGTCCCTTATCAGATAAAATCTAGGATTAAGTCTGAATGGGCTGTCTGTGAACTCTCTAACTGTTGCTGCTCAGCTGGACAACAGAAACTTCCAGCACACAGACTCATCTGTAAGAAGGGATGCTTCATGGTACCGTTACATGGTCTGCTATCAGAGAACACAACAGCAGTTCTCTCATTTCACTTGGGTGAAGCCAAAGTCTCTGTTGGTGTCAGAGATGCTGTGTATTACCCCATCAACTGGTTGTGCTCCCACTTTCCAACAGACAATATTGGTTTTCCCCTTTAAAAAGGGAATTTCTTGGCAATTATTTGTTTGGATCATCTTGAAAGCTTTGCTGTGGAGCAGAGTAAGTGACTTGTGCACAGGAGTGACAGCAGAGGATGAGGTCAGGGTACTGCTGGATACAAAAGAAGTATCTTCCAGTTTGATACTCACCCATATGTTTAGTTAGCATCTCCTTGGTTGTGGAATTACCCCATTCAACAGTTTCACCCACTTACCCACTAGCAGTTATTATTCCAGGGCTAATGCAGCTTTTTCTGGTATTGTGCTGACATACCTGTTAGCTTAAAATTAATAAATGTCTGGCACACTGCAGTGGGGACAAGTGCATTTTGTCCTTCAGTTGTCTGAAGGGTTCATCTGAGCCATCAGCTCACTTCTTACTTTACCCCTGTTTCTGTTACTAGGCTGGTGGTCATTGTGAACCTTTCTGAAGTGATGTGCACGTTAAGGCCTTTGATCTGTTCCTGGATACTGGGAAGAGCATTGTCTTGATGTGCAGCACTTGTCTCACAGTGCTCCAACTTTTGATTTGTGGATTAAGCTCTGCATAGTTCTTGTCTCAAGACTCTATCCTTGTTTTATTTTCTTTTTTCAGTAGTGTCAAAGCTCTACTAGTCTTCATGACCTACACTTGTTTGATGAATTTGAGTTGGGTTAATTCTTGTTTTGAATTCCTCCTCCCCTGCTTTTCCTTCTGCTGCTTGTGAAGATTTGGGAACTGCAGGACTTCTTATTTATTTTTGAGAGCTGAATGTGTCATTGGCATTTCTAGCTTCATGGGCAAGCTTGTTGTGGCCAGTACCGCTGTGGACTCTGCAGGTGCTTAAACTGGTGAGAAACAAGCTGTTGAATGCTGTTAATAAGAGGTTGTCATTGAGCTCTGGTTATGATGTGTTGGTGAAAATACGTTTTAGAGTCAGAGATCAATAGCAGAGAGATAAAAAGACAAAAAGGTTTTCCCTGAGATCCAGGTGGAGGAATTTCCAATGAAACAAAATGATAGTAAGGAGCAGGTTTTCTTAAAAAAAAAATACTTGAGTAGATACAGGCAGTGTATGTGTAATTGCAGCCCCAGATATGGGCAACTACAGATGTTGATGACAGTTCCTATGTACTGGTCATGCAACTCCTCCTGAGCCATGAGCAGCTTTCAGATTATTTTAATTGTCCCTCTGTGTAGGTAAATAGTTTTATGCTTTGCCCAGTCTTCCCTTTATATCCAACTTTTATCTTTAATTCTGTGTTGCAGGTTTAGGGTGAGAGCCCGACAGTTTTTCTGCTCTGGAAGTTACTTTGTGTTTCAGTGACTATGTAAATATACCTCTTTTTGTACAATTGTGCAAAACTGAAGTAAAAGCTTAGGGTGCACTCAGAGTGAGGCACTGTAATCCCAAGGGATGGCCTGAAATACTGCTTTTTCTGCCATCACATAATTAGCATATATACTTCACATTTACCCAAGAGCTTAAAAAAGTTGTTACTCTTGTACCACTTGCAGAGGAGGGGTGAATGTATTGCCATGACTCAGGAGTATGCTTCCTGGAGGTACAACCCCTACATCAGTCTGTGGAGATGTTTAAGTTTTGCATTAAAAGGCTAAAATTTTATAACTACAGGAGAAATAACTTGTTTTCTCTGCGTCCATCACAGACTTGATAGAAGCAAACATAAGATGTGGAAAACTTCATTAAATCTTTAGTAATTTGCAGGGAAGGAAAATATTACCCATATATAATGGGTACACTTAACAAAATAGTTGAGCATGATCTCAGCAGCACCATTATTTCAAGTATTTCATACCAGTTTTGCTGTTAAGCAATACCTAACAGCAGCAGAGCTGTGCAGCAAACATGTAGACACTCTGCACTAAGGCCACTCCTGCTCCAGACACAAATTTTTAGTTTTTCTGCCTGTTTTGTGTTTTGAGCAGACCAGTTTGGTTGGTGGCATCTGTCCCATGCTGTGCCCTTTTTGCCCTGTATGCCAGTTCACCTCTTGGGTGTGCTTGAGAGAGATCCCCATCTGTGTGCTGGGGCTCGTTCCTTCATGCTGACAGCTTGGGGTTTGCCAGCACCAAGCACAAATGCTGTGCAGCAGGAGCCAGAGTAATCAATTGCCTTAGTTTCTCATCTATTCAAGAAGGTTTCTCATTTATTTAATTTTTACCTGGTATTTACAGACTGATGTAAATATCACATAGCTTTTGCTTTTCCCCTTTTCTCTCTGGAAATGCCTTTACAATTTCTGTTCTCCCTAAAGGGATAACATAAGATACATGAGGAATGTACAGATGACCCATGTAGGACAGCCTTGCTGTGACA
This sequence comes from Heliornis fulica, assembly GCA_013399135.1. Classification (NCBI taxonomy): domain Eukaryota; kingdom Metazoa; phylum Chordata; class Aves; order Gruiformes; family Heliornithidae; genus Heliornis; species Heliornis fulica. Next base: position 1,188,255 of record VXBZ01000688.1, on the reverse strand, counting down.
CACGTGTTGGGTTTGTAGGTGATCCTTGCTCTGTCCTTCCTAAAGAGTCCAGAAACTGTGCTATAGTTGTTGGTGAGAAATTAATTACTTGCTGTCATACAGAAAGAATAAAGATGGCTTTGGTTTTGATCTCTGCTTAAAAACCCCAAACCACAAGCATCTAATACTATTTCTAATTAGCACTGAGCTTTTTTTTTTTTATTTTTGAGACATCAGATTCTTAAATTTTATTGCTTTTTCCCTAGCTATACACTTTCTCATGAATAGTTTTTTGGAGTAAGAAGCATAAACTATATTTCTTCTAACACTAGCAAAAGTAGGTTTTTTTATTAGATAACATAATAGTAATAAAGAATATAATGCAAAGGAAATAAAAGTTAAAACTGTTTTATTAGTTTCCAATGTAGTTAGATGCCTCTGTATATTTCACCAGTTCAGGTACAGTTTCCACGATGTGATTACTCTTGTATGGTTGATGTGCCTGTCAGTAATTCTCTGGAGGTAGTGAAGAATCAGATATATCAGTTGAGAATTGATTACTCACAATGAGTAATTTATGAACTTAAGGCAGAAAGGCTTTTTAAAATACCCATTATTCCTCACTTTAGTTTGCATCAGTGACAATTTTCTTCTCCAACAGAAGTTATATGAGTTGGTATCCACTTTGGTGTTGGATGTGTGTGCACTGTTAGTAAGAAGTGTGTGTGTAGTGTAACAGATACTCTGATGATACCCAGTGTGACTCTTCACCTCCCTTTTCTGTGGATATTTAGTGGATGTGATTCAGCTGCTGGTGTCTGATGTGGAAGCAGGCTCTGCTTTTTCTTTCTTTGGTTCCACTGCACTGCAGAGGTTCTTGCTGCAGAATTGGATGAACAGCAGCTGAAAACAAACCTGAGGTGCTTGAGCAGAGGATGCTGGTACAGATTATGTCCAGGATAACTGGTTTTGAGTGGAAGAAGCACGTAATAATTTCTGAACCTGTGTCAAGGAACATAATGTAGGTCACTTAAGTTTCTAATCTGAGGTGAAGGTCTTTGGATCATACTGACCAAAAGTTTTGTGAGAAATGGTTAATGGTTCAGTTATTGTTTATAACTTATTGTATGGCAACTTTTATGCAGTGATGGGTTTCACATACCAGTGCTGTGCATATATTACTTCAGGTATTAATGCTTAACATATGAACAATGTAATGATATTTCTAAATGCGTGTATGGGAGCTAGGTATTGTAATTAGTAAGGGTAGTTCTGTATGTAGAGAAGTGTGTTGAGTCTTCTGAGACTTAATTGCACCTGAAGGTATTTTAGTCAGTAAAGAGGATGATATTGGGGTGGTCTCCAAGACCACATTGTTCAGTGTGCAATAGCCAAGTAATCACAATACCCTTCTGTGGCCTTGATGCATCTGGCCCCAGGAGTTAATCCCTGCATTTACCAGGCTTTGCACAGGTGAGGGTCTGGGAAGAGCCTGTTTGTTGTGTCCCTGTCTGCTGTAGGGGGTGTAGGTATCTGCAGGGTGTCATGGGTTGTAAAAGCTATACATCCCCAAGTGGGAATACAGAAATTCCCATAGAATAGTGAAAGGCATAAAAGCAACTCTCAACCTGCAACAGGCTGGGTCATCCCAGGCCTCATATTTCATTATTTCACTTTGCATTTAATCACAGCCACAGACATCTGATGTAAACCCTTACTGTGTGGTTCAGGAGTATGTTTCTGTGGTGTTTGGTTTTGTTTACATTGTTTTTTCACAGGTACAGTGATTCCAGGAGCAGTGTGGGAGATGAGCCTGCTGCTGAGTGCTTCCCACAGGCAGCAGCATTCCCATCCTGTGCAGGGCAAGTCCCTGTGCTCCCATCCCTCTCTGTGCAGGTCATTCAGTAACCAGATCAGTGGGTAGAGTGTTTTCCACATTTTAAGTATCACTAGGTTCTTCATTTATTTGGTTTTGTGTTGGGTGTTTTGTTTTTTTTTTAAAGGAAGGCAACAATGTTTGCTGGTTTTATGCAGGCATATTATTGCAGTTTTTCCATTTCACAAGAAAAGCAGTTAGCAGTTAAAAGTGACATTGCAATAGTATGCAGAGGGTTTTGTAAGATAAAGCATGTCAGAGGCAGAAAAAGAGAAAACTTCACTCAAATTTCAATTAGTGTATTTTTGTGAGCTCTGAAAAAAATCAGAGGTCAGATGCATGTACAGGAATCCAGTGAAATTTTACTTCTTTTTACCTCCCATTTGCTTTTTCTGTACAATATAGCTTCTGAGGGCTTCATAAGAGTGATTTTGGGTTTTAATTGCAGAACTTGCTTTCAGAAAATGTGTCTGGCACTTGCTCGAAACGCTTTCATTTAGTACAGTAAAGAAATTAACTTTGCTGCTTACCTAGAAACATACAGGGGACTTGGTGCTGCATCACTGATCATTAAATCAGCAGGTAGAAGAATTCTGTTGTAGGTGAGAAGCTGGTGGTTTCTGTCAGAAGTTTTATCAGGCTTCTAAGTCAGCAAGAGCTAAGCTCACAGTCCTCGTCACAAATGAAGAGGTTTGGCAAATATGTTTATCTGTACAGTGTAAACCATGCAGTGTCCCCCTTTCCTGTTTGTTTTTTATGCTGCTTAAAACATTTTTAGTGTAAGATCTTACTGATCTTGGTTCCAAGTGTGTTTCTTTTCTGTAGATGAATTTAAATGAAATTGAGCACGTAAGAGCTTGCATTTGACTATCATAAAAGTCTTGTGTGGTGTCTGGACTGCTACTTGGAGTACCTCATTGCTTTAATGCTTACATCTCTAGAGAGACTGCACTGTCTGTAAATTAATTCTTTAGTTTGCTTCAAGTTATGTTCTAGCCTCATGTAGGCATGGATGGCTATGGAATAGGCTAAAAATGCAAAGGTAATGGCCTGTTCACATATTCAGAGAACCCTGGCTCCATGCTGGCCACATGTTTAGAAAAAAACCCAACCTTTCCTTGTGTTTATTAAAAAATGGAAAGTCAGAGTTAAAGTGGAAAGTTAAAAACTTGGTGCAGAACCCATTGGCCAGGACTCTGCAGTAATGGGAACATGTGGCTTCTGCAGGGGGAGCATGTCGCTGGTGAACTCACTTGCAAGCCAGACAGAATAAAACCAAATGCCTTAATTTCTGGATGTGAAGCTTACTAAATCATTTTTAGCAGTGTTGAGAGGTCATTGTGAGAATAAGAAATGCTATAGCCACCTTTCTTGCAAAGAAGCAAAATAACTACCAAATAATGTGAATATTGAATGTATTTATTTCTGGAAGAGAGAAAACACATGGAATAAAGAAACGAGAAAGTAAGCTGGTACTTTTGTTCCCCCAATTTAACACTGCTCCCCTTTTCTTCTTTTTTTTTAAAGTTTGCTTTATGATTGTAATAGTCTATTTTATTATTGCTTAGCTTTCAAGTCATTCACCTCTAATTTCTAAACTGCAATTAGAAATAAACTTTTTTTCCTTGTCCCTACATTTCTTTTTGCTTTCTGGGGTAGCAATTAAGAAGAACTGGGTGAATAGGTTACCATTTTATCCAACTCTATTACTCTGACTGATGGAGCTATTAGATAAAGGCAAACTGTAATTCTTTATTACCTGCCTGGCTCATTTCTGCACTTTGCCCTGGAGAAGAGCTGCATAAAAGATCAGAGTGTTATTGAAAACTCCTGAGCAAATATTGAGCTACTGACTTGGTGACTCAGGTAATGACAGAATTTCGTAGTGAGGTGCCACACATCTGTGAGTGGTCCAGTGGTCGAGGGAGATGTGTGAAGAGGCTGGTGCAGCTGAGGTAAGATGGCTTTGGGAATGAAGAGCAGAGAACACTTTGTATATGATAAATACACTTATAATTAGTGAGATCATTAGCATGGACACCATGTACTTAAGTATTCACAAAGAAGTCTTTAAGCTAAGCAGTTAGCTGCACAATGTAGGAAAGAGACAAAATGAATTATATACAGCTGAATAAGCTTTTCAGAGTCTCCAAGGAGGTGACTTGTCTGTTGATGGCCAGTGGGGGTCGAAGAGTGAAATAATTACTTAACAGCGTGTAAACAATGTGAGATGTGAAGTGTGCATTTTTTTCCTTTTCTTTTTCTTTTCTTTTTTTTTTCCTTTTTTTTTTTTCATTGAGAGAGTTTCTTGTTGCGATGGCTCCACTGGGACAAGCAGCAGAGAAATTTGATTAAATGGATGCCTGGGGTCATGACCCTGTCTAAACATGCTGCAGCTCTCAGCATTAATCAAAGAATGTTAAAAAAAATTCTGACCTTGCTGCATATGAGTATTGGTGAGCTCTGAATGCAGTTGGAGACGGGTAGTGAGCTGTGTGTGGCTGTGTGAGCGGCCTGCTTACAAAGAAGAGCAGAAGAGGAGGCAGGTTTCAAGGACAATGGCAGCCCATCACTTGTTTTAGTTCATGTTATGCAACTTTGATGCAGTGATAGCCCAACAACAGCAGTGGAGTTTGGAGTTACCATTAAAACACCATTTTATTATGAAACACTGCTTGAACCCTGTGTGTGGAGAAGAGTTCTAGCTCAGTGGTACTTGTGAGACCCCCGGGTTCAGAAGGATTCCTGGCTGCCTCCCCTTAGCTTAATGGATATGAGAGTACAGAGACAGCACCTCTCCGGTGGAGGAGTAGGCAGCGTTAGTATCGCGCTCAGAGGTTTAAGTGTATTTGGAAAGACTGCTTGTAGTAGCAGGGTGAAAGATCTTGATTTTAACCCAGCAAGTTATCTAGTAATAGAGGTTAAAATGAGATGTGGCTCTAAGTCTACAGGTGGCTTTACCCTATTCTGGATGCCTACCTCAAAACTCCTGATCTGTTCTGCTTAGCTCACAGAACCATCAGTTCTCATTGCAGGCAAGAACATTTTGGAAGGACAGTTACCAAGTGAATCCAATTTTGAAAAGAGTTCAAGTCAGAATAGATCTTTTGTCTGTCTTTAAATGATGTGACTGTTGCAAGCAGTGTAATTACAGTAGTGTACCAATTTCTTCACTGTTACCCTGCAGTAGACTGGGATGCTACTTCTCTAAAAGTTCTGTGGTATCTAACTGTGTTCTCTACTTCTGCTAGATGATGTGAAAGGCACTAAAAAAAACCCCAAAAAAACAAACAACAAAAACCAAGAGTTAGATGTAATGCTCTAGGCTGTGAATCAGCAACTAGTGGAAGTCCCGAGTTGAAGTTGCAGGTTGTCTTCCATTGGAGAAGTGGTTAGAGTCTAATGAGGTAAACCAGGGGAGAAGATGATGGAGATTACACCTGCAAACTCAATTTAAGGCAAATTTGTTGGTTTCCACAAGGCACATGACTTAAGACCTTGGTTGGCATTGCAAAATAAATGTTATCTACAAGGACTTTACTGGATGTTCTTTCCTGAGAGAATAAATGTAATGTAAATGTAATAGTACAGAAATTTAAATAATTTAATTATTTATAGCTAATTTGACTACAGTTGAAGAGAAAACAAAATACCACATTAACATTCTCGCCTTCCTGAAAAATCAAGATCAGTACAAATGAGATGAACTCCCTGTTAGAGGCATTAGTTTTTCTTTCTGTCTTGGTGAGACTTATTATACAAGATTAGGGAGTTTATTAGAGGAAGCAGCTCCCATACATTTACACATTAGATTCAGGGCAAAAAAAATGCCAGGAATTGATGAATTTAAATGAATAAACTCATAACAGGTGTAAATAATGTGAATATATGTGTAGAGCATGTATATGAAGGAAACAGCCCATAGTTTGGAAACATCTGGAATAGCTGGATTGGGAGAAAGGTATCAGAGATCACATTCATTGCAAGAGCAGAAGATTCACACTGTGAAACACAGAGACCTTAAGCTGAAATTTTCAGTTTGTTTTCCAAGTCTACTGACTCATTGTGGACCTGCATTCGCTGGTTTTGTCGTAGCTTTGTATGAAATGCATTGCAATTTAATAATACAAATTAATAATCCATTTAAAATATCCTGTATGTAATCTTAAGCAAGCTGCTTCTTCAGAGACCTAGACAGAGCCCCAGTTTCAGAATGGTTTTACATTACAGTGTAAATCACTGATGATAAAAGCAAGACCTGGTCTGTTTGCTGACTCCTGTGTGGCCTTGTCAAATTGAGATCACCAACACAGGGGTGATTGTTACTGTTATTTTTGTAACTCTTCTAGGCCTTCCTGGGTTTAGAGCCTGTCTACCTTGGAATTCCTTCCTACAGAATAAATAACATCACCTCATGCCTGTAAGAAAGTCCAGAGCTAAAACCTTCTGGAGATTCAATGACTGAAAGAGACTTAATCTTTGAAAAATATCCAGCAAGGCTAGTCAGTCTGTCTTGTCCCGTGTCATCTGTCCCGTTCTCCTCACCTTGCCCAAAGTGGAAGTGTGGAGACTTGGAGAGGAAAAGGTGCAGGTTTTGTACCATGCTACCTTTTACAGCTCAGATTTCACAGGGAAATAGCATCCAGAGTGTACAGCTGTCATCTAGAACCCAAGGGGAGATGTCACAGCCCTGGGAAGGGTTGCTCTGGGTCGGCTGTAGGAGCTGTGGCGCGGGCGAGCAGGAGTTCATGGTGAAGGGTACTCGGGGCGAGCCGCGTGCTAGTCCCGGGGCCTGCTGAGTGCGTGTAACCTCATACCGACTCCCTGCTGCCGTGGGCTGCTCCTTCCTGCCTGGCTCTCCCGTGGGCTCTCCCACCCGTCACGCTTCCAGAGCAAGCTCCTGCATTCCCTGCCAGCTTACAGACGGGGTTCTCTTCCACCCATTCCCCGTCCTGTGCGCTCTCGGTCTCTCCTCCAACTTACAAGCAGTGTTGAGTCGCGAGAGACTGATGACATGGGGTTAGGTTGAGTTCCTGGTAGTTTTACAACAGCTCTAAACAATTGCCTGAATACCATAGGGAGGAATTTCGGTCTTGTTGATGCAGGTTTGAGTCAGAAGCCTATAGCAGCCACAGGTCAACTTGGGTTTCCAGAGGCCAGTCTGCTGCCAGTGAAAGAGGAGACAGTGTTTCTGCAGTGATGTTCAGTTGTGGCTTTAAGATAAGAATAGATCCAGCAGCAGGTGTTCTTCAGAAATCCTGTTTCCCACCTCCTAAGCCTTTAAGCCATTCTGAACTCCTTGCAGAGATGTAGAAAAGTCAGGATAGTAAAGGAAAGCGTTCGGTCTGCCTTGAAAGGCTCCGATGCTTCTGCTTGAAGTGAAAATAATGAAGTTTTTAAAAGATTCTTGTATATCACTGTTGAAAAATTCATTGCATCTATTAGATGCATAGTTGTTGTGTAAGGTTCCCTGACCTCCTCCCTGTTATGTAGGAAGCACTTTTGGTGGGTTTGAGTTGAGGTGGTTCAGATACTTTTAATTGTGTTCTTCTAATGTATTTGGTTTAGATGCAAATAATCTTTGGATTTCTTCAGTTAGAGGGCTTCAAGAATAAATATTTTAATTGTACTATTGTGAAGTTTAATGTTATTGACAAACATTCAGAGTTTTTAGCTTTCTTACACTTTTTTGTTGGCACTTGTTATGTATTTCTATAATTGCTAATGTTTGTCTTAAAGAAATTATGCAGAGAGTGGGTGCTGTTGAACTGAAGGTGAGAGTGGTCATCGCGTTCATGTCACGCTGTTTGTATTTTTAGAGCTACAGTACAGAAGGGTTGTTTGTTACAAGCAGGTTATTCATGTAAAATTATTTTCTGCTAAGGTTTCTGAGAAGGCATTAAAATAATCTCAAATCAGTGTCCTTTTACTGTGCCCCTCATGACAGTCATAATGCCTGATGCCGTTTGAAACTGTTGCAGATTTCCCATTTTTAAGACTGTTTTAGTAAGGCTTATACAATTTTAAAAATAAATTTTAAATACAACTAATTCACTTCAGAAGTGGAATTTACATTGTGTATTAACCTACACAGACAATGAGTTTTAAATTCAGCTATGCTAAGTGTAACCTGTGTTATTAAAGTTGGAAGCTCCTTTATTTGACAGAGAATGTATGGACATGCATTTAAGACTTAATATGGCTCGTTATGGGATTTTTTTAGGATTTTTTTACTAAAACAAGTAGCCTAAGTAGTCATTAGCTGGTTGAATGCAATGCATTTATAAAGCATGCATTTGTAGGTGAAAAAACTTAAGTGATATGTAAAATTTTTTAGATAATAGAATTTTTCAGAGACTAATCTTTTATTCAGTGTTTCACTTCATATTATTAAAATAGGAAGGTTTACTGTAACCTTGTATTTTCCATAAAAGTGAATTTATGGATTGGGAAAGCAGAATCCACACATCTGCAGACTGTAGTCCCTACCTTCTGTGGGGAACCAACCCCTTGCAAAACGTTCCTAAACACTTGTGTTTCACCCATGCACCAGATGTATTGCATGAACTATTCCAGGGTGAAAAATGAATTTCTCTGTTGTGCCTCTGCAATGCTGAATCCTGAATGACTCTGCCAAGGGTGTGCTAGTCATGGCTGAAGGACTTCTGATGGGTTGTTCTGTTCACTCTGGGATGGATTGACAGCACCGATGACTTTTTAAATTTTTTTTTCATTGGTCATCAAACATCTGTCGCATGATGGGAAAAAAATAAATTTAAGTTACACAAACCAATAGCTACAAGTGAAGCTGACTTAAAATGGTCTTGTGGTCTTTGCTATTGCTTTTCACTGCTTGGGTCAGTACTTTCCTGTTCCCTCCTTGTGTTCATCTGATTCCTGAAACTCGCTTTCTGTTTGCTGGTTTTTGTGTGTTGTCTGTAATATGCTCAGAAGCTCAAATGATGGGCGGGGGCTTTCCCTCTTTTTTTCCAACCCTTTTTTGATATAACTTCTCATTTTCTTAGATGCTGCTGTGGTCAAGAGCATGAGTGCCAAGTGGGTAGGCTTTTCCAACGTGTGTATGAATATACAGCACAATTACCACAATTTTCATCCTGGAAGTTTTTAATTGGGACTGATACATGTTGTTATGCTCACCAAGAGCAAAATGTTGTGGGACCGTGTCTTTAAAAGAGGATAGGAGTTACATGTCACGGATTTTGAGTAAAATAAAATGGTTCCTATAAATTTAATTGGTTTAGAGTACAAAGAAGACCCAGTTCTGTGCTGCAGCCTCTGTACACATACTTGAACGTAGAGCCTGGAAGCCTTGATTGGGTTGCCTTACAAGTTTTGTTTATTCAGACACTAAAAGCAATGTCATGAAATACATATGCTTTTTAAACAAAATATTCTGTTAAAAAGAGTGAAATTTATTCATCCTCCTTGCTAAAAACAATTCTCTAGTAAATATTTTAAGTAAGTTTCTTAGGGAACACAATGGGCCATCTAGACACGAGTCATATTGACAGCACTAAAAGGCATTGCTGGATTTATGAGAGCGTTCTGTTTACCCAAGAATGTAGAAATTTCCCTTTCTAAATGGGACAGCCTTATCTTTATTATTCCAGTGCCTTTTAGTTTACAGTTCTGCTGTAAGCAATGTTTCAGGAGCTTATTTCAGGATTCCTAAATAAATGAACAGACAAAATTAATGCTCGGTGCTAGCAATCCACATTTTATATTTTGCGTGGTGGAAAGTAAACCTTGCTGAGCAACAGAAAAGAGAAATGACAGTGGTAATTTAGTTACATAGAATTTATGTGAAAGCAGAAGATAAATTCAGTAAACCTTGTTTTTTTTGCTGTTTGGTTTTTTATATTAAAAAAAACCAAACCATGATGGCAATGAAAATCCAGTTTCAGGCACGTCAAAGAAGCCACCCCTCTTCTTTTCAATCCAATATGTGTCAGAATAGACGTAAGTACATCATATTTACTCGACTCATACAGGACCACTACACATATTGTAGCTGGTTGTAAATGCTTGTCTGCCACGTGAGTGGGAAGAAAGCCAGTTTTTTATTTGCAGAAGGCAGCATTCCGTCACACAGCTCAAACAGCCGAGCGCAGATTGTGTTGTCCGTGTCAGGATGTCCCCAGGAAGTGTCACTTCCATGCATTGGTGCCGACTTCATGTGCACAAGGGAAGTTTTCAGCCTATAAGTAGGAAAACAGCTGATGGGAGTTGAGGCACAGAGCGTTGTTTTGGTACTGAGATAAAATTCTGCAAAATGCAGCAGCTGATGGGAGCTGTATGTGTGCTGTTTCCATCTTCAGATAAAAATCTGATAAGGAAACCAGCTGATGTAAGTTAAAACAGAGTGTACTATTTATATGCTAAAAATAACATTTGGAATGCTTTTCTGTTGAGTTATCTTTGCTGTCTTGAGCAGCAATTAATAATTTATTCTGCCTTTCTTAATCTGTTTTTCTCTTTTTATCAATGGATCTTCACTGGAAAAACCACTGTGACAAGTCGGTGAGATTCTGTGATTTGCTGTGCTTCTGTCTTTAATTGATAGGGTGCTCACTTTTTTGAAAGCAAACTGCTACCTCAATACCCCTCTCATCTGCAGCTGAAATTTTACTTCATGTGCTTTCCTCAGTTGGTTCTGTTTACTTTTGTGTGTGACTGCTTCCTTCATCTGCCCCCGATTCATCAAATAACCCATCTTTAGCAGGGTGAACTTTAAAAAGAAAACAAAACAAACCCCCACACCCAACCACATACCAAACAAAAACCTCACAAAACCCCTCCCCACACCACAAACCCCCACCTACCCCAAACAAAAACAACCCTGATGCTCACTGAAGCAAACTGGTGGCTTCAGTGGATTTAGGGAAAGGCTCTGGCTGTGAAGTAAGTGCTCAGCTAATAAAATCTCTGCCAAAAATGTAACTGTTGGTTTTAGGTACGAGGTAGTCAGGTTCCTGTGGCAAAGGTTGGGGGTTGTTTTAGTGATTGAAATAAATCAAAATTCATCTTTGAAACTGCTCTGACTTTCACTTCCTTATTAATGCTTGTTGTCCTCCTGATTTTTGCGTGGTGTCTTGCCGTCGTCCTGTAGAAGCCTAATTCAGAGCTGCCGAGAGGCTCGGGGTTTAAAAAAGCCCAGACTGAAAAGAGGGACACAAGTCAGTGACAACCAGGGGGAGTAAGGACACGAGCTAAGGGCAAACCTCAGGCTCCTAACGTTTTGCCACGATGAAGTGTGGAAAACCCTTCACCTGACTCCTTAGCGTACTCCTCCTGCGGGTTTTCATCCCTTTTTAGGGCGTGTGCCAGTTGGAGGAAAGGATTTAAACATTCCTGGTGTTTGCTGGATGGGACTATTGCAGCTCAACTGCATTTTAGATTTTCTCAGGCTCTTGCAGCAAGCCCTGAATCAGCTGGTCCAACAACAAGGCGTGCATTTAGGGCTCGCCGCAGCCTCCCCGGCCGTCCCCCGCGTCCTCGGCGCAGGGACGCGCTCGCACGGTCTCTCTCATTACAGCCTAACTTGAGATGTTTGTCCTTTCCCTAATTAGATACACGTAATCTATTCACGGGGGCTGTGACGTCCCCCTTCCCTTGTCCTCGCTGTCTTGAGCCAGACAATGAGCACAAAGATACAGTAGGACTCGTTTTCTCATTATTGATTTCACGCACCAGCTGGCAGCTGTTTTAGCTTGTTCGTTTTTATAACCCTCTGGGCAACTTTTTAAAAGTACTTTTCTTTGACCATCTGCTAAATGCAATTGGTTTAATAATTAAAGACTTGCCATCACTTTTCAGATAAATACAAATGCTGTTTCTGCAGCTGAGTGCAGCGTTCCTGCTGGAATCATAGGTGGGATGGGGTTTTGTCGGTGCTGGGAGCGATGCAGTCGATCTGCTCATACAGTCGCAGCTCCTTCAGGGATCCTGTCTCGTTTTAATAAGGGGGGGTTAACAGGGGACCTTTCTCTTGGGTTGGTGTCATGACACACAGAGTGTGTGTGGGGCATGAGCAGGAGGGGGTTGTGTCCAAGTTCTACCTCAGCTTAAGGCTTCAGAATCCCCGTTCTTGGATTTGCAGGAAATGGGGGGGGGACCCCTCCCCGAAGTGTGAGCCCTGTGTTTCAGTCTGGCCTGTGTGCCCAGTGCTGGTGGCATGGGCAGAGCCTGTGGAGGTGTTGTGACAGCACTGGTCATAGCAGTTGCCATACCACCCTGCCCCTTCCCTGGCTGGGGTGGGGGCAGCAGCAGGACACCCATCTCTGCTCAGTCGGGAGACTGGGAAGCTGTAGATGCTCCATAGGTGTTTGTCTACATCCAGCTTCTTTACCCTGTGTTCAAGGCACAGGGATTGAGATGACAGTGTCTTACTGGGGCTAATGGGTGAGAGAAGATTTAAGCAGCATGGTCAAGGTGTGGGGTTTTTGTTGTTTTTCAAAAGTACTTTAGAAAAGTAACAGCAAAGAGAGTAGGACCGTGATCCAGTAATCCAGACGGGTCCCTTGGAGCCCCCTGTTTGACCATGTTGTGTGCTTCATAAGCAGGATGTGTAAAAAAGATCCAACCTTAGTTTGAACTTATTTTTATGCTGTGATTAAATTTAAACTTTCCCATGATTCATTGAAAAGGAGCTGCTGAAAAATCCTTCTGTTTACCAAACAGTTTACCGTTTGTCTCAGATGTACCTCAAAGCTGACCTGTAGGATTACTCTGGAGAGGCGAAAAAGGGTAATTCATTTTTTATGTTCCTCTAGTCTTGGAATTCTGTCAAGGACTTGCCATGCAGGAATTGGTGTGTTTTGTTTTGCTACAGCATCCTTTACTCACCAAGCATCTTTGCTGCACAGTGTAAGGTTAAAAAATCGGTTAGAAATTTTTACAGCAGAAAAAAAGATCAAATTTTATGAGGGTTTTTTAATACAATTGACTAAGTCTTTTCTTCAGAATGAAAAAGGAAATAGTCATATGTTTTCTTAATAAGATGAAAGATATCTGTGTTTGCTTTGAGATTTTTCTGTTTGTTTGTTTTAAAAGTATTCCCATCTTTAATATTTTTGTACTTTACAAACATAATCTTGTTCCAGACAGCTGTGATCTCTGGTCTCCTCTAATTCCTAAAGTAGACAAGAGCAAGTCAGATTTTCCAGAGTATCTGGCTAAATATCCCCTGAAATATAATTGAACTGAAAGTGAATGCTTACAGTAAAAGTTCAGATTAGAGTGCAAAGTTTGCATGAGAAATTCCTTTCTTGAACTTAATCCCGTGGTGGTTTTTGTATGGAGCATTCTCATCATAGATTTCATGGTTGTAGTATTTTTTTAGATTGCAACAAGTATGCACTAAGCTGTATAAACCACGCTCTGCTCTGGGTAGGTATTTTTCCTTCAAACAAACCTCCTTGCTTCTCTTCATTTTCCACTGCTTAATTTCATGAGCTGACTCCCTTTGTGAGGCTGTTAATTACAAGCCTGTCGAACTCCGTATAAACGCTAAACGGGCAGAGATAAATATAATTTCTTGTATTTGTTGAGATAGAGCAGTTGACAAAATCAATGACAGCTGAACAAAGCACATTTAGGTCAAAATGATGTTTCTCTTTAGTAGGTTAGAATTATTCTTCCCTGAATGCCCTAAACCTCTTAGCGTTTCACAATACTTTGTATAGTTTCTTTGAAGTGGCCTTTTCCTGTGCTGGGTTGAGTTACAAATGAGCTGCAGGGAGATGGATGGCTGATAGACCAAGGCAGGGAATTGGGTTCAGGATCATGCCACGAGTTGCTGTGTGGGGACACAGCTCACCATGGGTACAGAGTCCCACAGGTCCTTGGATGACTGCAGGAGCCATGGCACTGGGTCCTAAATACAGCAAGTGTGCCTTGATTTGCTCTTGGAAAGGGTTTGTGTGAACTTCAGACTGTAGGAGAGACTGCTCATCCTCTTCTCAGTGCTCATCTCTGCAGACAAGGGATTGCTTCCTTGTTTCCAGAACGGTCCTAAGGAGCTTAGGAAGGAAAACTGCTCCAAACGTCACTCCCTGACGGCCCAGCAGTCCCGCTGACCTTCCCTGCTTTGAGCTGCACCTCTTGCCCCAAGGGAAGGGTGGAAACCTGGAGTGGGGTTTGCAGTGCAGCCATCCATAGGTCTGAACCTCGTGAATGTTGCTGGGTTTTTGGGTTTTTTGCACTTCTTTCCACTCCAGAGAAGGCAGGTTTCTTCATGAAGAGTAACACAGTCCAGGGTCTGTCAAAGGCAGTCACTGTAACACACGTTCATGTGCCTCCACATCCCAGCATGAGTATTGTTGTTTGTGCTAAGTAGTGATGTGCTGTTGGTATGACTTCTGAAATGAAGAAATGCTGTTCCATAACTGCATTATTTTCCTTTTTTCTCTTCTAACAAATCCTACCCGAATTTTTGTGCTCCAAAGTGGCTTTTTGGGGTGGTTGGGCAACGGGGTGGTGTTTGACAGGCAGGTTTCTTTGGGATGTGGCTACAAACAGCTGTCTCCTTTTGAAAATAGACTTCTGGCTTTGAGGTGCACTTGGAAATGGATCTGGACATGTGTAAATTAATCCAGTTTGTTACATACATTGGAGTGTGGCAGTGAGTGGCTTTCCCCCTCACTTCCTCAGCAGCCTGTCCCCTTATAATAAGAATTATAGTCAGAGTTTTTCTTATGCTATGGCTGGAGTCATTATGTAATTGCCTAATTGATCCCCTATGGGAAATGCCTCACATCTCAGCTGCAGGACTCTACATCGTAGTTCAAAATGGAAATGTGAAAGGATTCATTCTTTTTTTTTTTCCTTTCAGTTTTTCCCCCTGTCCCGTGCCATAGATTACTTTCAGATGCTGAACCGGAAAGGATTTATGTCCTACTGCACTTCTTTATAAAGACTGTTGGTAAAAAGGGGTCAGCCTGCAATATTTGAAGTCCTGGATAATTAATGTGCTTATAAAACTGGAATACAGACTCCTCACTGGAGTAAGCTGTTGATAATGCTGTAAGCAAATACACTAAAAATCTGGTGTAGGCAGTTTTGTCCATAGTCTAATAACAACATTAATACTTCTAAATAGCAAGTTTTATTTATGGCATTGAAGGAATGTAGCTCATAACAGGAGGATCCAAAATAAATTTATTTTGCCAGGTCAATTCCTGTCTGTTTACCCTTGTTTTCACGTGTATGGAAGGAGTGATGCACTCATTCCACAGAAAAATCAAACATCTTTTTGCAGGTATAATGAGCTGGATTTTTCCAGTCTCCCCTGTAGCTCATGGCAGTTGTGTGAGCAAATTATGCTGAACTGTGAGATGCAGTTGTGCAAATAATTCCCAGGACAGAAGGGGAAAATAAACGCTTTGGACAGGGCGGGAGAAAACATTGATGGTCAGTGTTTTCTATGCTGTAATCTTTAATTACACAGGTACTTTAAACAGTGTGTTGGGGAGTTTTCTTGAGAATGTTAACACTGCAATTTCAGGATTTTTTAATTGCTGTCTGTGCAAGTATGGTGTTAACTGCAATTAAATGCATGTTTTCACAGGAGGATTCAACTCCAGCTAGGAACATGTTGCTCAGAGTAGTTGTGTGTAAAGATACTATGATGTTTGTATCAAAGTAATAAACATTTTTTTTCCTAAATACTGCACATTTTGATGTAATATTTCAGACGGTTTTGTGTGGGTTCAGTTCAATTAATGTGTACTAAGCTCTGAAGACACTTTTGGAAAAAAAAAAGATCAGGAGCTGAAGTACTAGTGGCAAGAAATGTAAGTGAAACCTTCAGTAGTCTCTTGGAATAGTAAGAAAAACATGTTTACAGAGCCATGTCCCAAGTTTTGTAAAACTAAAATAAAACCAAATCATGAAGCAAAACAGAACAATAAATCCTAACAAAAGAAATTTCCACACACCCCCTCCCCACACCACACCCCAGATGGCACAAAAACCTCCCAACTTCAATGGCTGTTGCTTCCAAGTGAAGTGCATAATGGTGAAGATGTCTAGATAGTCATTATTTGTCTTTTTTGTGTACTTTGCAATTGAAAAAAATAGTTTCTTGAACACTTTCTATTTGTTTGTGAGTTATGTCAAATACAGCAAGATTTATGGGTGCCATTAAAAATCCATATTGATTTCCCACAGTCAGCTGGGAGTTTACTTGGAAAGTCAATCATTAGTGGAATGAGTATCCAAAGCATGCTCTAATTTCTGTTAGCAGTTAATGTTTTTAAGCAAAAAGGGCTTTTAAAAGGAAGGAAGTGTTTTTGGTTTGGAGTTCTGGCATATTGAGGTCCATATTTGTCATCCAGTGCTGTTGATGCAGCCGTGTGCTGCTCTGCCCTGTCTCTCAAAGTGATGCTTGAGGCTTCATTCCTGTTTCATGTTTTAATTCATTCAGATTCATTCTGTGAGCTTTCCTAGTGTGCAATCCTTTACTGCCTGACCCTGAGTGTTTCTGTTTAGCCCTGCAGTGACTCGTTGTGCTGTGCAGCAGCCACACTGATGGAAGCTCCTCAGGGCCGAGAGCTTCTGACCCAGACTGAGCAGAGAAGGCCAGTAGTGATGGGGGAGCAAGGTTACAGCAAGATAAGGGCTGGTGATGGTAGTGTCCTTTTCCCCCTCTGCTGCCTGGGGTTAGGATTTAATTAGGGGTTAGAGGAGCAGACAGGAGGTAGGAGACCCGGGGGGAAAGATATGAGAGGAGGGCAAAGCAAGGCTTTGGGTGAGGTTAGGTGGCTGTCCTGCAAAGGGCAGAGTTGAAGGACAGCTACAAACCCTGTAGCCACTGGGACAGAGGTTTTGGATGCTGAGGAGCCTCCAGATGATGGTTTACCCTTGGTGCTTTACCGGCTCTGCTGTTGTGCTACCTTCTACTTTGTGTGCAGTTCTTCTACATTCTTAGTTCTTTTTACAAAGCAGCGTGGAAAAGGAGAAGGGAAGATGTGTAGAGGAGGAGGATGTTACCCAAGGATTCCTGCTATCCCATCTGTGCCCTTGAACATTGGGACAGTGTTAGTTGGCATTTGGGAGGGTGAAGGAGCTGAAGCTTTACAGTGTCACCTGCCTCTTGGGACACAGCCATGCAGCTTGACCTTGGGCATTCACCATCTCCTGGAGCTGAGCAGAAGGATTTTGTCTTGTTTCTGGAGATAATTCTTTTCTTACAGTTCCAATGTGTGATTTTTTTGAGGAGAGGTGTTAGCACTGTCTCCCCAAGTTGGGTAGAATGGTTATCATTAATTGATGATACCTTCTCCTTGAGCTTACTTTCACAGACAGCTTATGGCATATCTGTGCTAATGGATTGATCCTGTTTAATGTATATTAGTAATTAAAGAAAATACATTTATAAGAGGCAAGGATATATTTAATTTTAATAACTACCTTTCCTTGAATCGTGGAGTCTTTGCACAGAACTCTAATGGGTAACATTAGTCAAATGTGTGATAGATCAAATTGTTAAGTATGAAGGGTGTTGTTAATGTAACACAGAAGAGAAATCTTGTGAGGTAACTCTGAATAACACACAGAAAGAGTGCATTCATCATGGTATGCTGACAAAACATCTGAGTAATGATGGCCATTAAATCTTTTGTCATGGCTAAGATATGAAAAAAGAAAACAAGTTAAAGTGTGAGCCATTTAGGAAAATTGCCATTTGACATGTAAACCTTCCTGTCTCTGTGTACTAATTTTTATATTATGGAATGAATTTGCATTTTAGAAAGAAATTTAATTTGCCTAGCAATTATGGGGAAAAAGGTGAATTTCAATTGCCAGTTAGTCAAACATTTAAATGGAAAGAGCAGAGTTTCCTTTTTTCATTTGTGTGGTTTTTTCCTCTTTTTTTTTTTTTTTTTCCAACCTTAATCCATGAGTTGGGTTTTAACACAACTTGGAAGGGGAAAAATAAAACCCCCCAAACCCAGCCCTAACAACCCACAACAGAACAACCAACCCCCAGCATTTGGTTAATGTGTCCTGCCATCTGTATTGCCTCTGCACAAACCTGAGTGTGAGTGGACTGACCGGGCTGCCTTAGAGCCCGGGAGAAGGGAGCGATCCAGAAATGCTCAGCACTGCTCTGGCATCCTGTATCAATAAGCTCCTTGCTGGATTTTGAGGAGGAGGGAGAAGACAAAATTCCAGCAGAGGTGATTCTGTAAAGCGTGATCTCAGTGAGTGCACACTCTCGTAAGTACCGGTTGTCGCTGGGGCTTGCGTTGACAACAGCCATGGTCTGTGTGTATCTCACCATGTGCTGATGTTTTCCTGTACTCAGTTGTGAGTTTATACATCCCAGGCAAAATCTCATCACTTGGTGCTACAGGGTGTGCTCTTGGGAAGAGCAGCACATCGTTACCTCAGGCTTGTCCCTTTTTTCCTGTCACTTGTGCCCAGAGGCTCCCCCAGTCAGAGAGACGAGGATGTTGAGAAGCCAACGTTTCTGGAGAGGGAGCGGGATGGAATGGTTCATACTACAGTCGTCCTGTGTATGGGCCTGGGGAAGAGGTTTGTTCTTTACAGGGGGTGTGTCCCTTCCAGCTTGAATCTCAGCTGTGGGAAGTGAATGTTTGGAAGCACCCGAGATAGTTACTGCATTTGGGTGTGCTGTCAGGGTGGTGGGTGACAGGTGTGAAGGGACCCCAGTACTTTTTTATGGTTAAATTTAATCTCTGTACATTGTGTGGGTGATGGTCTTGAAGTCTAAGGCCTTACTCGATATCCTGCAAGTAAGGAAAAGCTGAGGAAGACCCAAGTTGCTGGGAGAAGCTGCTTGTCCTGTCTAAAAGTGATGGCCACCCTTCTCCATGGCACCTCTGCTACCTTTGCTCCATTTGGGACACGTGGAATGTAGTGGGGGACATCTTGCTCTTCTGGTGGCTTTGCTATTGATTGCCCTTTGAGCTTTAATCTGGTATAGGTCATGAAAGACTGGTTCTCACAGATGAACAGAAAAAGTGTGATTTATGAAAAAGATTCTTGATGTTTCTTTGAATTCACAGAATCACAGAATATTAGGTGCTGGAAGAGACCTGGAAAGATCACTCAGTCCAACCCCCCTGCCATAGAGTATATGGAAAGGAGAACTTTATTTGTAGCCTGTGGATCCATTTGTGCTGTTAGAGTAGGTAAAACAGATTAAATCCCTGCGACCAAACAAGCATTTTATGAAAGCAGTGAGTGCAGAGGGTTTGGTGCAGTCACTGAATCAGAGTCTGTAACAGTGTTTCTGAGTTGTGATGTACCATAAAAAGCAAAGGCTGAAGGACTACCGTGAGAGAAGTAAAAATTCAGACTGCCCTGTGATTGTGGTAGTTTTCTGAAGTGAATGAACTCAGAAATAATCAGTTACCAATTTCAGGACAGTGATGGAATTGGCATTTTGTAGCAGCTGGTTCTAATATCACATTTTCATATGACAATAAATAAAAAAGAAATTGGTGATGTTGAAATAGTCTGTGGTGAGATGGCTGAAGTTGATAGAAAGGTCTGTCAGGTCACCGGAGTGTATCCACACAAGCAATGTTCTGTTATTATATTAGGAGGAAATGAGGCAAATTACAATAAAAACTGCATTTTGCCAAGAAAGAATTTATAGCAGAATTGTCCAGATGGTTTATCTTAACCCTGACAGCAAAATATGTTAACCAGATTAGAAACATAGACATCAGTGACACAGTAGGGACCGTTTGGAGCGATGCTTTGTGGCACTCAAGGCCCTTGTGGGACAGACAGCATCTGAGTGGTGTGGCTGGGGAGTTACTGCTCTGAGGTAGCCAGAACCCATAGCACTGACCCTTCAGCAGCCACAGTCAAGTTTTAACAGCCTGAATTCATCTGGAGTAACCCAGCCTGTCTCGAAGGGGATCACTGGGTTCAATATGAACTTTTCCTGGGGTGGGGGTGCAGTGATGAGAGAGGGAGCACTGGTGGCCCTGCTGAAGACTCTGGTGCAATAAACAGTCTGGTTAAAAATGACTAGAGTGTTCAGAAGCCTTTGAGGAATGCTGAGTTGACTTGAAAATAAGTCTTTGGATTACGTTGACTTGCTCTAAGTTGTAGGCAGTACACGGTGAGAGACTGGTGCTGTTCACAGCTGCTTACTGAAGGGCTCGTAGCTGCTCCGTGTTCCTCACTGTTGGGTATCTGTGGGGTGCATCTTCATCTAAGTAGGGAAATGGTGCCCAGCTTTGCAGAACTTAGGGTTGAGTTTCTTCAGCTGTTTTTGTTGGAGCTTGGTTGAATGTCTTGAAGTGAACAGTCAAATTTTAGTGGCACAGAAGAGGGGGAAAATGGGAAGGAGCAGAGGTACAGTAGCTAGTAATGGAATAAGAATGTAAGGAATATATGTAAAGGTTATGAAATCTTCTGACCTCACTTAGGATATTGTTTTTGTTCTGGTTACCATATTCTTTAAAGATGTAACATTTGAAAAGGGGAATTTGATTGACCTTATGACTAAAGATAGGAACTCTGAAGAGAGGCTAAAATCATGAATTTCTATAACCTTTAAAGAGCAAAGGTTGAAAGGTATTTAATTGAAAAATACAAAATCTCCTGAATTATATATCAATATATAACTCTATTTCCTTTATATTAGAAATTATTATAAAAGGAAGACTGTATGTCAGTTGAGGGGCAAGTAGCTCAGCAACCTCTGAGTGCTTCCTTCTTTTGTCTTTCCCTCTCAAGCACAAGGTCTAACAGGCATAGAGAGTGGAGGCTTCTCTTCACTTTTGAAATGACCAAAGCTGGTTTGGGAACGCATAAAAATGTGTTCATCAGATTTTTTTCCCTCTCATATTTATTTATTAAGTCTGAAATTAAGATAGTTTGAGTATTTCAGTATACTGATCGTCACTGTCAGGGGTTGTGAGGATTCTTCTGAGTGTGCTGGGGGTTGTAATGTTGGTCAACCTTTCTGAAGTACACACAAACATTGGGAATAGACCAGAAATGTCTTGGGGAAGTTGGGGTATATGTTTTGCATATTTTGAGATCAGGAATATGGTGATTTTCCTTCCTCTAGGACATAAAAGGACATTGAGAGTGTGGGGATTGTCTGGAGGTGCTGAACAGAAGTTGAGGCAGATGCATTGGCATCTTGAAACTAATGGAGAGGACCATGACTGCTCATAGCTAATGCTTTGGTCGGTGGTTGGCCTGGGAGAGGACTGGAAAACACAGGACAGTGTCTGTAGTTGCCTTGTGGTCTTGGGAGAAGACTGTGTCCTGAGTTTTCAGGGAAACATGCAGGATTTGGTTTCTCATGGAGGAGAAAAGCTGCTTGCACATGGATGTGGATGGATCCCACGGTGACTCCTTGGGAGCAGTGCCACACACCACATACATCGCTGTGCCTGCTCACCATGCTGGTCCTCTGCAGTAGCAGGGGGGGCAAGAACCAGGTCTGCAGGAAGCTGTGCAGCACTGCTGTAGCCTAAAGCTGCTCTCAAATTACTGAAATACAGCACTCAACTCATTACACACATTAAATGGCCTTTGAGAGATGCTACAACGAGGTGAGTTTCAAAATTATATTGTGTGAAAAATACTTTGTCTGATTCTGTAATATTTTAGTGTTAGTCACTGAAGAGATGAGTGTGTAAAGGCAGGCTGGTAAGATTGAGAATTCCTGAATCTTTGAAAACTACCATACCCAAGAAAATAACATGCATAAGATGAAAATAAGTTCTGTAATTCAAAAGTCAAGCTTGAGAGTTTGAACTGTATTTTTTTCCCCATGTAGAATCATGCTTGTGGTTTACCAAAAAGGACAATTTTTGTGGCGAAATACGCAGTTCCAGGTTGGTCTGTGTCTGGGGCACACCATCCCAAAACCATGTTTTAAAGCAGTTGGTAAAAAATTGGTGAAAAGGATCTAAGCAGCAGTAGTGTCTCCTATCATGGAGTTTGGTGGGCTTTCCTCAGCTGGAGACACCAAGAAAAGAAATGAATCTGCTGAACTTTGCTGTTAACTTGTAGAATTGAAATCACTTCTTTAGGAAACGAAGAGCTCTAAGTGGATATACTTGTGATTTCCCTTAATCTTTGAGAAATGCATTTCCTGTCCTTTTGACCTGATGGTTTTTGCCAGTGACATCACTTTTTAAATTCCATCAAAACTTGTTCCCTGAGCACAGATCAGGCAGGTTTTAGATGCCCATCTGATGCAGTTGAGTTTATTTGCCTCCAAGTGTATAGTCACATTCTTTAACTGTTTTGTGAAAGGAATGTGTTTATTGGTTTCTATTGGTAAATAACCAGTGTTT
The DNA here is from genome assembly GCA_013399135.1 of Heliornis fulica. NCBI lineage: Eukaryota > Metazoa > Chordata > Aves > Gruiformes > Heliornithidae > Heliornis > Heliornis fulica. The sequence goes on along the minus strand of VXBZ01000688.1, from coordinate 1,166,076 downwards.
TGAGAAAGATGGTGTCTGGTCACATGAGCTCGTCTATTGATTGGATTTACTGTTGAACACAATCCATGAGAATGCTGAAGGTCCCATTAGAAAATACATGGCTTGATTTATACTTGATGAGAGCTACATTGATCACATACGCATACTGAAACAATTATTGATGGAATCTATGATGAACAAGTCATTTTGGTTGTGATGAACATTGGCTTCTAGCAGACATTTGACACTGAACCATGAGATTCTTTGTTGTTACAGCACATCTGAGAAAATCATTAAGCTTTTTGAAGCCTCTACAGGCTGGGTCTAGGAGTACTGTTTGCATTAAGGCTCATCCAGTTCCTTTCATGTGAATTTTGGATTTCTTGGAGGAGTGCATTAGCAACTTTGCATTATTGGGAGCTGCAGCACATAACACAAGCAGAGGTATAAATGTAGCTCACCTGGCTATCAGCCTGTACCTGGATTCCTTTGAGGACAGTACCCAAGTACCCTCTGAGAAAAAGTAGAAGATAGGTAAAGCTGTTTAATGTGCATGTAACATGATAAAGACCAACTGCAGCACATCTAAAGAACAGAATTTGAAATATTTGCAGTTCTGTGGGGTTTTTTCTAAGGTCTTGTATTTTTCTTGTGGAAAGGAAGGTTGAAAATGAAAAGAAAAAACCTTTGGAGGGTTGTTTTAGCCAAGTATGTATGACTGGGAAGACTTTGAAGAAGTATTTTTTGAGTGTTTCTCAGTAAGAACATGTGCAAGCCACAGGATTTAGTTGGGAATTCTCAGAGTGGAAGTGGATTTCCAAGAATTGTAAGTTTTTTACAATCTGAAGTGAAGGAAATTACATGTTAAAATTAGCAGGAAAGTCAGTAAAACACTCCCCAACGCTGTCCAGACCTCTAAAATGGCTGTATAGTGGTCTGTAAATGACACAGAGTTGCATATAAGCAGTTGCAGCTCATTTCATGTCATGGAACATGGAGAAGGATGTGCTGGGATTATTTTCAAGATGGTTGTTTCTGTCCACAGTTGAAATCTTGCTATCCAGCAACACTTGGACTGATCTCAGTCCCCTTGGTGAACGATGCCGGTTTGCCCACCGCCGACTCCTCCGTTCAGCCATGCTTATAACCTTTAACTTAAATTTGCTTGGTATCATTTTGAATTAATGAAGAATGGAAAAAATAGTATTACCTTAGTACAGTGTTTCTGAAGATGTGGGAATTTCCTGCCATGCTGGGATTTGAGACTAAAGTGATCCCTGACCCAGCCTGTGGTCTTACTGTCATTCCACTCGACCCTTTTGCACTTGCCACTTTACTGGGGGAGGGGGAGAAAACATGTTACACAAAATTAAATAGATGTATAAAAATTAATACTCTTCTATCCAAGCACAGTGACTTGATATTTTGCATTCAGAATTCTCTTATGCAACCAAACCAGAATCGTTCTCGGTGCTTTACATGCTGGGTAGCTGAAGTGCAGAACTCCTTGTTGAGGATGCTGAAGGGTGAGCACGAAGGTCATTGTCCTGGGTCTTCAAATTTCCAACAATCTAATATATCTAATATTCTTGAGGAACAGGAATTGGAAAGTCATGAGAAACTGTTAACAGTTTTAACAGTAGTTTTGCTTTGAGCTACATCAGAAATGCATGAGGTAAAAGAAGCTGAGAAGGAATATTCAAACCTAGAGACTTTCCCATTAAAACCAGTTGTGTTCAGAAGTGAGCTTTTTGCTCAGCATCACTTTCTGTCGGTGACCACTGGGGATGTGCTTACCACACATAGCAGAATCAAGTAGATGGAGTTGGCTCACATTTGGACTTGGACAGATACATTTGCAGAATGTCATTCCTGAAAAATTTAGAAAACCAGTAGGACAGAAGATAAAGTTCCATATTACAGTGTTCTGAAAAATTTTATTGTTTTGTAAATTATTTATTTGGACCACACCAAACTTATTTTTCTCTTTTGTTTCTGTTTTCCTTTGGGGTGGGAAGGGGGAGAGAATTTTACTTAAATAAGAAGATGGAGTAAAGAAATAAAATGCCTATTTTTCTTCAAGTACCTCTGAAACCTGTTCCCAAATTTTCTTTAAATGAGTGTTTTGTAAAATTGTGCTGTTTTAAAAAATACATTATTTCAACTAAAAAAAAGTGAAAAACTTCATACCTTCTGTTTTTAAAATCATAGGATTATGCTGTTTGCATAGCTGCCTAAGAGGAGACACACACTAAGATGGCATGTTTTTATTTATTTTATTTCTTTTTTTCTTTTGGCCAGCTGAGCTGCTCCTGTAAACATACCAGAGGTAAACTGGTGCTGCATTGCCTTCCTGCACCAAGACACATGGCTTAGCTGTGGGTGACATGTGGCACATAAAAAGGAAGCTTAAGTTTACTATATTGTTACAGATTTTTGTAGTGTATGATAAACACATGCTGTGGAAAGAGAATACATGGATTTTGTTGGCTGATTTCTGTTGTAGCTTTGCCCTACTTGGGAAGACCAAAGGAAGGAGTTACTGCAGCACCCTGCTTGTGCTGTGTTGGGGTGCTGCAGCTGCTGGGTGAACTCAGTCTTCCTGACTGCGTGGGTGTGCGTGGATGGATGGGGCTTTTCCCCAGACTGTTACCAGGTTAGAGAGGGAAACCTGTCATGGCAATGTTTCTCAAATTTTCCCCAAACTAATAATTTTGATAAAGTAGGGAAATAGATCAGTGTGAATCTACTCAGTGTGAAATGTGTGTTTTGCTTTGGTGTCTTCTGAAGGAATTTTTACCTGCTCCTCCTTCATGTATTCATGTTTATGCCAGGTGGGCGGTGGGGGATGACAGCTGGTGTGATTTCGGGGAGAGGTTTGGGGAATGAATTGAAAGTTTTCAAGTGTTTCTCTTTTTCAGCTTTATTTAGTAATAATTTCAGTGATCCTGTTTTGGGAGTGTTTTGTTAAGGGCTACAGAAGAAGTGTCACAGTGATGACTCAATTCTGAAGAGGGATTTCAAATATTTTTTCATTTTAAATAGCCTGCTGAATGTTTTGGAAAGTGAAACGTGATGTCTAATTGAACAGTGCAGCAGTAGCTTGCAGAGCAGGATGTTCTCATCCTTAACACTGAGAGCTGGTTCTCTGGATTCTGTGCCTTCAGACTGCAGCATCCTTGACTGGCTACCACATGAGCCCTGACTTGCTGCAGTTTATTTAGGCTTCCCCAGCAGTGACAAGAGGACAGTTCATCCCTCCTCGATGCAGGACATCTCATTCCCAATTACTTAAACTCTTTCCCCCACTCTTGCATTCCAGATGCTCACAGATGAGAGCTCTGATGAGAGCTCTATTATGCTACCAGGCATATTTGTTAATAAAAAAGTAACTTAAGTAGTTAACATAACAGAGGTTGATTTGACCTGCCAATATGTGTTTTTGCAGAATAAACAAAGCCTGTTATCTGAGATTTTATTTATAAGGATCTGCTGAAGCGATCTGAGATCCCCCCTTGTTTGCCTGTCCTGCCCTAGACCTCAGCACGTAATCTCACTGTACTGCTGCCCTTTTGACATCTGATTGCCCTTTCCATCAGCATCCCTCCAAAAGCCTATTTATCTAAAAAGGAAACAATTAAATTCCAATCTCATACAGAAAACCTTTACTTTTCAAAGAAAAACATACTGAAGAAGTCACAAAGTCATATGTGATGAGGAACCTTTGCTAAATCAGAACCAGAAGTCATCAGGCCAAATTCAGCTCCTGCCAAAGTAGACACCAAATCACTGATCTCAATGATATTTTGCCTGTTTATTTTAGTAATATAATATGCACTTAGCTTTTATTTGTTTTTCCACTAAATCCTGTAGTGGGACTGTGTTACAATGTATTGTAAGTACTGTTAGCATGCTAGGTAAATAAGTAGTAGGACTGGTGAGTAAATGAAGTATTTAAAATGTGAAATGATGTACCAGGTGTAATGACAGCAGGGTAAAATGAGAGAATTACTTGTAATTCGGATTCAGCAATGTTATTCTCATCAAATACTCAAATGTCCTATTCCATGAGAATGTAGGAGTTACATGACAGCGTTTTTTTAAGGGTAGTGATATATATCTCTCTTTCAAAGCCCTTCAGAGATGTGTTTCCTAAAGGCAGGGTTTTTGTCCTGGGTGGCTCTGCTGTACCTTTCTCCAGGAGCAGCCAGATCGATACACAACCGAGGTGCATTGGGAGGGAAGAGCAAACCCGCCCCTCTGGCCATCCTGATAAACATCACAGGGAGAGAGATAAGAGCCCCATTCCTGCATCTTCCACACAGAGTAGAAAGTGGTGTAAAGTGACAAAGATCCTTGGGCGCATTTTTTAACTTTATCTGTTGATATTTAGTTGTCACAGGTTAAATGTTGGGTATTTGCCATAGATTTATATTTATTTAATAATATTACATTATTTAAGGTTGATTATATCAGAAATAAGTTAGCATGAAGAGCAGTCTGAGGGACTGATGGCCATCGACACTTGTTTTATATGAAACATGCCCTCTATAAACACATACAGCTCCTAGCGTCGCAGTTTCTTCCTTGGTTGGCTGATGACAGGTGAAGAGGAGTGTGATGTGCTCAGTGGAAGAAGCACAAATGCTGGATGGCTGCTGCTCACATGCTGAACTTAGTCCTGTGTTCTCATCCACTAGTGAGCCTGCAGCATCTGTGGAGCCAGGAGCAGCCTGGGGGCTTTGCGTGCAGCCTGCACCCTTGGTGGTCACCAGCTGAAAGCTGCTGTGGACAGGTTTTGCTCCTGTACCTTTTTGGCAAAGACTTGATTTTACCAGTGAGTTTCTGAGCATAGTTCATACCTGAGAGAACTGGAGACAGTGTATTGTTGTAATTAACTAGACATCCCACAGCTACTGTCTAAGGTAGAAATGACCAAAACGACGTTTCAGGGATCTGGTGTGCCAGTGGTGTTACCCTTGGTATCACTTATCTACAGGTGGGTTTCCCAGGCATTACTAAAGCCCCATTACTGGTGTACAGCAGGCTAAATCCCATCCCAACCCAGCTTTGTTACAGCTCTGAGTATGTGGGCTTCAATATTCATGGATTTATGGTACTGGAGCAGCTCAGGCAATCGAACTGCTAGCAAAACCTTCTCCTTTTAGTCAGCTCTGTTACTGGAAAGGGATTTAACGGGTGCCTTTCCACACCTGTGGAGCTCATGGGCTTGTAAGCTAGTAGAGTTTCAGCTTGCTCACCTGCACAGCTTTCTGGTTCTGTTTAAGACCCAGGAGTGTGCTGTTTGAGGTAGCAGAGAGCTGGGCAGGGGTTGGTGTCACAGGGAGACTTAGGAGCAGCAGCTGAACTGGCCACACCACGTGATGGATGTGTTGGTTTGTCCTTCAGTGGCATTCTTTCTGAAGTAGATACAAACTCTGTGCACACCAGCACTTCTCAGTACCTCTTACAGTTGTTAAGGAAAAGAGACTTAGTTGCATGCTAGTTTGACAATTAAAAACTCAAAAAAGGCTGTAAATGCCTTCCTATTTGATATTCAAAGGTAAAGAAAATTCAACTAGATGAATGTAAAAAAGAAATTGGTCTTAACAATGAGGGCAGTATTCTTTCCCAGTTCTCTGATTGACAGTTTAATGGAGATTTTGTTGTGTTATGTTAATGATGTCATTGGAATCTATATTTCTTTGTTTGCATCTGTCACTTATAGATTTACTTAATATTCTGCTACTTGCCCATACAGAATCAGTGCTTTTTATACTCCTTGCATATCTTTGGCAGCTGAGTACTTAGGAAGGAAAGAGTTTGTGGTGTTGCAACCACCTAAATGTCCCTGTGATGAGCAGGGCATTTTCCTAGCAATACCTTCTACAAAGCAGCACTGAAATTTTGGTGTACTACATAAGCCTTTTACCACCCTTGAAAACCCAGCTTGAACCTTGAGCTAGTCATTTACATGATGTTTCCTTGGGATTACCTACATTCTTGTCCACTTTGACCTTGTAATTTTGCTCACAGTTGGAAATGTAATGCAGAGTGACTAAGATAATGTTGTTTACACAGACTTTAAGTGGAGTGACATTATAGTCAAGCAAGTGTCACATCACCCAAAGTGAAGGAAGACTTAATTACCATAATCCTGTGAATACTAAAATTCCTTAGCCATGTGTAGCATAATAATGTAACGTTCTGCATGTTACATTTAATAACCTGAAGGTGCTGTATTAACTCTGGGGGATCTTGTAGCCATCTTCAGCTCAAAGCTAACAGATCTAGAGCAGATCCACAGAAATTCTGGGGTCGATGTAGGTCCATGGTGCACTAAGTTGCTGTAAGAGCATGCCATCTCCCTTCAGAAGTAGGCTTTGACAGGTAAAACAGAGCTGAAGCGACTGTACTGGCATCTTCATCTGCTGGGTATGGTCTGGGCTGAGGATTTCTGCAGGTGAAGGCTAAAGCTCATTAAATAACAGGGATGATAGGAATGAGATGGTAATAAAAACACTGTGTCATGGCAAACAGGCTATTAAATGGAGAGGAGTGTTAAATACTTTGTGACTGGAACAGTGTTTTCTTTAAATACTCAAAGTTCCTGCCTTTGTAGTGATACTCAGTGAACCTTAAGTACTCGACCAGGACAAGCAGAGAGCTCTTGAATGAGTGTATAACCACAAAAGGCAAATTGTTACCGTGCCTCACAAAGAACTAAAAAAATACTTGTCATGTTCTCTTTGAACTCTGTCATCATTTGATAAAACTGGAGTGATTATTCCTAGCATACACTGGTTTCATTTCAGTAACACTGAGGAGTGGTGCACAGCCTACTGCACGGTGTACCGTCCTCCTTGGAGTCTGACTTGTGCAGCTGGCAGAAAGCTGTTGGAGAAACCAGAGTACAGCCAACAGCTCTTCTTTCTTTTACTGCTGGAAAGCCCCGAGAGTTCTCTAGATCCTGCCCAGCCCATCATCCCCTCATCTGGGCTCTGCACTTCTGCCATCAGCACCAGCAGTGACAGATGGATTCAGCTCGGTGTGAATTAGTATTGTTTGAAATACAAGTTTTGAATTTGCATCTTACTGAGAGCAGCAGATACAATGGTTAATCTGGGGAGGGATTATGTGCTGTTATATATTGTATACTGCATGCATTTGAAGTAACTGTTACTGTATTGGTGAGTGTCAGAGGTTTGGCTCTCTGAGGACGGGAAAACAATCCCAGTGTACAAGGAAATGTGAAAAAGACTGACATGAAAGAGGTGGTGTGTGCTGCTAGTGCATGATACCAGTGCACAGACAGGAGCAGTAGTGAGTTGGTTTGTGCTGGCACCAACCAGCTTTTCACTTACACCAGTGTGTTGCCTTGATGCAGTTGCTTTTAATGGAATTGGCTTTTGGTGTATTTGTAGGGATTTTAAACGTGGATGTTAGCATTAGGGATGCTCTATGGAGGGAGGGGGGTGTGAGATATCATTGAGGGGCCTCTGTTAAGGTTCTGGAGGAAGGTCAGTCTCTAAGCATTTCTGAGCATCTAATTCTACCTACAATTCCAGGAAAAACAAATCAGAATTTTGAAGAATGAAATGAGTACTGTAAAGCAAACTTGTGGCATCGTCCTGACTTGGAGAGGTTCTCTGCTTACGGGCTGTTAGTAGCCACGTGCTTGTGGTGGAGGTATGCCAAAATAGAATAATTTTCAGGCTATTTCTCTTGTTCTGTGTCATTTTTCAACTATTTTGGGTGTTTAGAATAAAGTGCTAAATTTCTTACTGGGGAAAACAGTGGGGACTTGCTGTTTCTCAGATTGCCGGGTTTTGGAGCAGAAAGGTCAGAGCATACCCTGGAGAATTAGGGTGCTGGTCATGGCTTTCAGTGCTGACTGCCCTGTGCAGGGTGGTTTCACTAGGTGTAGGTGTTTGAGCAGTTACTGCTGCGTGGCTGAGAGAGTTTTGGGTCCAAGGTGTTTTGGTTTATCTCAGTTTCACACTCTTCCCCCATACTGTTAGAGAAAGCAGAGTGTGGGGAAGGATTTTCTGAACTTCCACAAGGTTGGGAAGGTCTGCGAGAAGGGTCTGAGTGGTGGGTGCTCAGGACCTTATAAAAGCTGTGGTGAAACACACCCGATTCAGGTTCAGTTTGGATGAAATCTGGTCATAATCCTTAAGTGAAGCAGAGGATTCCTGGCTGGAAAGGCAGCATCAGCGGCCCCCAGAGGGTCATCACTTGTGTCCATTTCCTGGGAGAAATGCACAGTATTTTTGCCTCAAACATTGTGCTGTACAATTTTATTCTGCTATGAAACTAAGATTGTCCATCACTTTTTTCCATTCCAAAGAACCCCTCCCAGTTGCCTAATGAGAAATACTTGTGAAAAGGGGGGTGTAAATATGTAATGTATTGATCAGACGGGAATACAGGGAGCAAAGCCGGAGTCGGCATGGGGAGGGCAGCGCTGCCCGGGGAGGGGGTCACCCTCCCCCTCCAATTCCTCCAACTGCAAAACTAATTAGTGAAATTAAGTTGAAAACGCTGTAAACAAGTGAAGTTGTTATTCATTCCGTGCGGCGCTACAAATGTGGGAGGACATGTTAAATGATAAATTAGGCATGAACTGCTTTAATCTGTAAGCCGAACATGCTAGCGAAGGGCCTGCATTTGTAATTAGTATCGGGGGCCACGGGAGAGTGGTGCCTCTTTTAAAACAGTGACAGGGAATTGATCAGTTTAGGTTGCTGTGGCAACCAGGAGCCCTCCATTGCTTTCCCTGCCTTCTATTATGCCGTCCCTGCGTTTAGAAATATATTTATGAACTGTAAAGATAAACTACTCAATAATGCAAAAGAGGCCACGATGCTCAAATGCCAAACTGACGGGGGCCGAGCGGACGCCTGACTACCCGATAACAAGCTTAAGTGTTCTGTGGTTGTCATGACATTTCTTTTACAAAGCAAATGATGTCTGCAGGAAAAGAAAAAAAAATCTTAAAATTAGCCGAAAATGCAAATCTCTTTATGAGGCTGTCACCTTCATAATAACAGACAATAATTGATGATTTATGAGATGCCACCATAGCAACCAACTCCTTCGGCACCCCCTGGCTCCACTTACACAATAGGCTTGGGCTCCTGTGAAAAAGTTTCCAGTGTGAAGCTCGGGAGATCTTGTAGAGTCTTAGTCCATTCTGCCATAATAAATAAGGTTTGTAAACGTTGCAGGGAATTTTGCAGTCCTGTGTATGAAGGGGCTGAAGTACCCTTCATAAAAGTAGTGTGAGTCATGCCTGAAGTAAGGTGGTGTTGGTCAAAACCTTTTTTAAGGAAATAGCTCGTTTTTCTTGTAGTTGGAATGGAGCTGGGCACACAGATCTCTGATGGGTACTTCGCTTGTCATAGACTCCTCCAATGGCCTGGGTAGGAGGGACCCTAAAGGTTGTCTGGCCTTTGAAGACCTTTGTTCTGTTGTTTATATTTTAAAGTATTGGTTACAAGAATCAGCCTGGGGTTGTTTCCTTACCAGTGTTTTAACTTAAACCATCACAGAATAAATGATGTCTTACTGAGATTGTAACACTTACAAACGTGCATTCAGATATCTCATGGTTTGTTACTTCTCAGTTTTCTTGGTGAGAGATGAATGCTCTAGGTAAAGTTCTTGGTCTTTCACATAAACACCTTTTCTGGATGATAAAACCAAGTTGGGGAGAGTGAGGGTCTGTAATCTTGGTTTGGGGCCGTGTGGTACTCAGAGGCATCAGGTGAGGTAGCATCAGCACCGTTGTGTCCAAAGGCTCCGTGAGTTACTCATGTGTCCAGGGTGGGCAGACACGAAACCCCTCTGAGCACAGCTCTGTACAACTTAGTAAAACTTGGGTCCCTAAACCTGGTACCTGGAAAGGCCAATTTAGTGCTGAGTGAAAACATCTGGTATCAGGAACTGCTTATGGTGGGTTTTAGCCCCATAATTCCTTCACTCTCCCTGCTGTTAATATATGGAGATGGCAAACGTGCCATTTTTATTTCAGTGTTCTTTGTAGAACTGCAGTGTAGTAGGAGGAAAAATTGACTGATTAGAAAAAACAGAGTATTATGTTAATTCTGCACCCATATCTTAAGATCCACACTCAGAGAACGGTTCCGAAAAAAGTAATAAAAACTTGTTGGAATTAATAATTCATGATCTTTCCCATTATTTTTTACTTCGTCAGAAATGACAGTCAGAGCTGTCAGTTCCAGAAGGTGATTTCTGGTAGAATAATATCTTTCAGTCACCTTGCCTGGTATGGAGAGAAAAAAGAAAAATATGTGGGAACCCCTTTATGCTGTTACTGCTTATATCAAGGCATTTACTTTCTGTTCACATTCTGATATGTTTTTCTGTTCACATTCTGATATGTTTTTCTGTTATTTGATTTTTGTGTAACTTCTTTTGGAATAGTTTTTATTTAATGTAATCATAAGTTTATTTAGGCCTGCTGTGCCCTGTACCAGACAGCAGTGATTCTTGTGGCGGGATCCTGTGCAGGAGCCCCCCCCCCTAGTTCTGCATCTCCTCTGTCAGTGTTGCTGTGGTTCCAGGAGTACTGTGGGCATCGTGGTGCTGTGCTGGAGCCAGGCTCTGTGCAGAGGTGTTGGCATTAGCATTTGACAAGCTCTGTGTGTGCAGCAAGTGTAGAAATGGCAGTAAAGTTTTTTCGCAGTGTATTGACCTGACGTCCGTTTGAAGTTGATAAATACCAGCTGTTCAAACAGAAAATTAAACAAAAGCAACTCAAAACTCACTCTGAAGTAAACAGGTGAACAGTATGTAAGACAAAGCAGTTCCCCAAAGGCATTTTTAGTACATGGTCATTATTTAACTCCTGACTGAAAATAAACAATGCTGACAGAGTGTGTGTTGGGGGGCTGTGATATATGAATGGTGTCAGTACCGTAGGCTGATAACCTATAGCTTGACATCCTTATCTATAAACTTTGACAGATACATCAGTTTGTTATTGTCACTTTATTAACTTACTTCTATGATAGCAGAAGATAATCTTTCTCAAAGTCTAACACAGCAAATACTTTACTAGGTAGAACACTTGGAAAAATGTCAACAAATGTAGTTCTGCCCCCCCCAAAAGGAACATCCTTTACAGTTCATTACATATTGAGATGGTATTTCACAATATGGAACAGAGTTGTTTGCGTATCAGCAGCAGACAATAAACTGTTTTGTCACATTAAATTATTTATGCCAGAGACATCTCGACAGCCTCTCTTAAAAAAAAGAGAATATATTGCTAGGAAATGTAGTCATGGCTGCTCGAACTGAACACTTGCTTAATAAATTAATATTTTGGTCTTGTGATTTTTAATTGGAAAATAACAGCTGTTCCTAGTTGGAACTGTCTACTTTGTCTTCTGGTGGTTTACAGCAGAGCTGCAATAAAGATTTCACAAGCCTGCTCCATCCCACTCCCCTGCTGATGTCACAGGGTGAGCGAAGGGACAGGCTCACAATGAGTGGTCAGCAGAGTCCAACACCCATTCTCCACTTCTTCCCCATGCCCCCATCTTCCATCTCTCTTCTTCAGGCTGGCTCTCCAGGTCCTAGTTATCTTGCCCTGAGGTCATACATCACCCCTCTCTTAAACAGATGAAATTCTGTAGTGTGCTGGTAACTAAACAAAACAAGAAAAAGTTTAAAAAAGAAAAGGATTATTGCCCTTAATATCCTAGAGCATTGTAATCAGTGTTGCTGGAGGTGATTTCCCTGGCTGTATCTATCCCCTGCTGCATCAGTGCTTGTGCAGCTGCATTGCAGACATGCTGCCACACGTTTTCAGTGCACCCCTGAGGAGTGCTGCTACTGTATCACAGTGTCAGCTGTGTGACAGCAGCAGTGCTCCTGGATCAGTGTGGTGTCATGTCATCCTGTGCTGGGAAAGAGCTGTGTGGAACCTCCAGATTTGCTCCTTTGGAACAACACAGCTGAAACTAGCAGTGACCTGGTGACAACCTGCAGCCACAGCAGTGTATGAAAATGGAGAGGGGTGGACAGGGGAAGGAAGTGTGTAGGGAAACATGAGAGCTCTGGCTTTGAGGTGTGAGATAAAAGGTGACACTGCTTTTTTACCCATTGCATTCAGAGGTCGGAACACACTCTAGGTAAGGTGGTCACACCTCTGAGTCAGGTAGATTTTGCTGCTTTTCTCAGGTAGATTAAGACTTTTCACAGCCTGTTACCATTTATTTATACAAGAAACAGGGTAATTACACCAACCCAGATCAGTTAGTGGATCAGGAACTCTCCTGACAGGATGATTTAGGAACTGCTGGTTTCTTCCTCTTCTAACCTGTTGCTCCAAACAAGAGGAAACATTAACGCCAGAGGTGGGCACGTGTGTTCACTAGCCTGAGCAAGTTCATGTCCATGTTTACATATTAGCTTGCTAAAGCAATCACAAACACTCTGAATTAGCACTAGAGTGGGATGGCAGAAGCTTGGAGTCCAATGCAGTTAGTAGCATCTGGTGTAGCCTTTACAAAGCCAGAGGTAGGAAGTTACTCTGCTGGAAGCAGGTGCAAGAAACAGGCTGGTGGTTTAGTTCCAGATCACCTTGGAGTTGTGTTGTAATCTAAGTACTACAGAGAAGTCAACAGGAATGGCAACAAAACAACTTGAGTACACAGTTGTGATCTATGGTTGTTTTGAGAGACAGTTGATGACATAATGCACATAGCTGGAGGGGGATTGTAAAGGATATGGCTCGTTTGGGAATGAAGGGCTACTCATGAGGAAAGAGATGTTGCTTTATGGACGTGTACTTGCTCAGAGGTCCAGGCTGTGGAGGGAGATGATGTGAGAGAACACTGGATGTGGAGATGGTAGCCCTCTTCTTAAGTTCACCAAAGCTGGAGGGATCCATGTGGATTCGCATAGAATCATCCAAGCTGCAGGACTTTGTGATAACGGGAAACTTTCCTGATCCAGACGTGTAACCAGCATGTCCTGGAATGCTTTATAGGAGCTTTTTATATGTAAGAAAGAAAAGGCAGTTTTATAGAAATTTATGCTTTTTTAAAACTTGGGTGTAGCTAAGAAGAACTAGTTGAAAATGTCAAAATGTAATGGCAATTTTGTGGGAATTTTGTGAAATGATAGAGTTTATGAGCCATATAAGTAGAAGAAATCACGTATAAAGAAAGCAGTGCCTTGAATAGTGTCACCCTTCTGTTAGAACTGGGAGGTAAGAACTGTGTGGTAACAGGAGAGAAAACTTTCCAAGAAACCTCTCAATTCCTTTAAAAATAACTTAATAGAGGCATAAATGCCAATGAATAGTAAGTGTAGAAGGAAGTCAGGTGTGCTAAATGAGGACTCTTTCCATGGCAGTCTCGGAAGCGGTATGCCAGAGGGAGATAGGTGAAGGTGGTTGGGTTAGTGCAGAACAGCATGTGGGGCATCATCAGAAAGGCTGAAGGACACAGTGAGATGGGATCAGCTGGTGCTTTCCATGGTCAGAGGGAATCCTTCTACCCATCTGTTTGGAGAAGGGAGAAGCATGGGCTGGTGCGGTGCCAAGCGAAGGGAAAAGTCTCCACAGCTCTTGCTGGGAAAAAAGATGCCTGATGCCTTCAGGTCACCTGCAATTGCATCACTAATGCAATTAACAGTGGCAACAAAAGCACAGGATCTAAATGTGAGCGAGAAAAGGAGTGGGACAGAAAACTTGTTTGGATTGGATGTTCAGACTGGCTGGGTCTGGTGTAATGTTCAGGAAGGGTGGATGAGGTGTCAGAGTGATGAATGGGTACCTGGGAAAAGTCACAGAGGGATGAGTGAGGCATCTGGCGAGTGGTGAGGAGAGGAGGAAACACTTGGATATTAGAGACTACTCAACTTCAGATCAACTAGAAAAATACTGCGACTAATGAACTGTGAGCGTCCAGGGGGTAACAGACAACATGGATTTGTCAGGAGCAAATCATGTCAAACTAATCCAGTTTCCTTTTATAAAAGAATGACAGTCCACCAAGGGCAGAGGTGAAGCAGCAGATGCCATGTGTCTTCAGGAGAGTTTCTGATAGCATCTCATGTAACATGGAAAACTATACAAGGATAGATGTGGGGTGGTTAGAAAGTTGTCCTCGGGAGAGCATTTATCAGCACTCGGTTAAGATCAGTTGTGGGGAAAATCTGGGAGTCCGGTGGTTGTGTAGGTGATGGGTGCACCGTACACTGCATGTGAGCTGGTGGTGCTGGGCTGGTGTGAACATGGGAAAAACTGCTGGGTGGTATAAAAGTAAATACTGGAATTGCAAGGCCAAGTGGGGTGAGTTGAAATTTGACATCTGCTTTTTGAAGCTAAAATGTTAAGAAAAAAATTTGGAGTAAATCAAGGGAATCCAGTGCAACAAGTATCAGAACTGTTCATGGGGACAATGGCAAGTGATAAAACACCAATAGCAGGCTGCTTCTCAAGCCTCACCTCATCTTTACTCGTTAACTAGCATGGATTTCTGCCATTACAACTACTGGGTAATGTGTCCAAGTGCTATCACTTACGTAGGGTTAGGTTGTGACCTGAGGATTACAGTCCAAGCTCAGCTCTGGGCCAGGTTTTCAATGTTTATGTCCTGTCTTACTCACTTCCAAATGATCATAGAATCATAGAATTGTTAAGGTTGGAAAAGACCCCTAACATCATCCAGTCCAACCATTATAGCCTTGTCCAGGACAGTATGTGGGACCACTCTGGTTGTTTTTTCACTAGTTGCATTCTGTATCAGGAGGAGTTGCTCAGATTCCTTTTGCAATCTTACTCCAAGGGCTACTGCAGAGGATTGTACTTCTTAACAAAAGAAAGAGGCGGAATTGAAGGGCTACAAATCAATCTGTAGGATGGGATTTGAATCACTGTCAGTGGAAGGAAAGTGTGTTTATAATAACTAAAATCCCATGTGTTCATAATTGACATAATTAGAGGCTATATGCACGATTTCCCTGTAGAGAAGAAAGATAATGATTTTGAAACCTTGTTTGTTAGGGCTTTTTAATATACTTTTATTAAAAAGGAAAAGGAAATCTGGTATTTGCAGCAGTCTAAACTTCTACTCATGTGGGAACTTCAGATAAAATAGTGGCTTCCTTTACATGATTTGTAGGTGGTTACAAGTCATCACGCTGTGTTCTGTGTCACAAAGACAGGTTGGAAATCACAACTTACTGTTAGGATACGTTTGGGTACCTTCTTGAGGCAGTTCCTAAAATTAGGTTGGTGTTGCTGGAAGCACTTTATTATTTTGCCAGGAATGCCTGTTTTAGATGTAATTTTCTACTGACTTATATGGTTTTGCCATAAGTTCCCAAATCTAATCTAGGAGAGCATGGTTTCCTCACTATTTGGAATAGGAAACCAAATGTTCTCTAAAAAGCACACACTCAAAACCTGCTATATTTTAATGCTGTCTAAAGAGATATGCCTTAACTCCTGCTCCCCTCAGTCCTAGAAAATACTAATTTTTCTAGGCTTTTCTATGAGAAAGTTAAAGGAAATCACCCTGTTATGTTGCCAAAATGTTGGTCACAGTCTTTAACGTGAGGTGCCCGGTTGGTAATCCACATGCTGAAGTGAGAGCAGTAACAGGTACTATGCAAGCAAAGCAATAATACATCCCTTATGTTTTTCAGGATTCTTCTGCAGCACTCAACTTCAGCAGAAGTTGATTCAGTAGGAACCATGAATATTTCAATTTGCTCTCTCCAAACAGTAGTTTTTACAATAAAAAGTGAATTTTAATGACCAGGGAAAGCTCATTTGAAACAAAGCAAGCCGTCTGTTAGGTTTATTTTGATTGACAAGCGTGCCAGGGATAAACTGTTGGCTGACACTGGAACATGCCTCATCAGAGCAGCCTACAATGTCCCCAGAGTCAGCTGAAAACGTTAAATAACATAGAGCATCGGGATCTTGGAACGGTTTGAGCGACAGGAAACAAACTGTTTTTTGTTTTTCATTTGGTTTGTTTGTAGGTACAAAAAGGAATCTGGTGAGTGTTTACATCTTCCCATGACATTTTGCACTAATACTGTTGCAAACAGATTACAGAGTAGAATATTAAATAAATACCACAAAAGGAACTCCTGGTTTTCAGTTTCCCCTGGTGCTGAGTGACAGTAATCCTCCTGACAAAAGGGGGTTATTGCCATTAGTTAATCCCGTTACAGAGTTCCCTCAACAGCCTGGAACACACGTTGATAAAGACAGGGAAAATCCAGAATGTCAAAGTAAGTGGCTGCTGATCATCTTGGCTATAAAGCTGTAGTAGAAGCAACCCAGAGGTGGAGATCTGCGTCTGCAGAGTATTTAACTCCTCAATCTGAGCTGAGAGGATGCATTTGGGCTGGAGGATACACACTGTTGTTGGCATTCTCTATTGACTGCTGTCCCCAGTGAAGGGATGATTCCAGTTATCTTCCAGGCATGCACTGAGAATCCACTTGAATGTAGGTAGGTCATAGCATAGGGAAGCTTAACCTGTTCAGACCATTTTTAATGTACAGAGCCCCACTAGAGCACCTGAATTGAAATCTACAGTGAGCAGAAATTTTAGTTAAAATAGCTTTGAGACTGTGGGTGACTGAAGTTTGTATTAAGTTGTCCCAGTAGTATTCAAGTGGGGTCTGGTGGGTTTAAAAAAACCCAACATACAAATGGCATCTGTGGACAGGTCATCAAAGCTGATGAATCAGTAAATTAATCTTCAGTGAATTTAAAGTTATCAAAGGAGAATTCTTGTATTAGAGTAGAAAGTCTGTTTTGGCAAGTAGAGCCTTGCCTTGTCTTTCAGCACTACTATTCAGTTAGCAGCAGAGACTCTGGAGCCAAATGAGTCAATTACTCTTAATCATCTTTGTTACTGTAATGAAGAAGAGGCAGCTGAAGACTCCAGTACTGTCTGCTGCTTTGCAACAGTATTTTCTAGTAAAGTCACTTCACGTGAGGGTGGTTTAAGTGGATGCTCAGTGCCTGTTACATGGAGATAGGCGCTTTAATTCCATCCTGTGAGGGTGAGGATGCGCCTCCACTTACGTTGTGGCTTCCAGCTTTGTTAAAATCAGAGTGATTTGTGTGCTTCTCCTGTTTCAGAACATCTGACAGGTTTTTAAAGCTGTTCCAGTGAAACAGCTTGTAAGTTCCTTGTCATGGCAGGACATGAGGATTTCTCTTCATGTGTCAGTGCTGTAAGAGTACACCGAGGGAAGGCCGCAGGACAGTTAGAAATGCTGGGCACTCGTGTCGTCCTTCACACCCAGACCCGTCAGTTTTTCTGACTAATTCTCAGTAGTCACAAGTTTGGCTCCACTTACTTCCACAGAACAATATTAACAGCATATAATTAATTTCTAGCACAGGCAGCAATCATTACAGTACAAACTGAAGATGTACATGAATAGGATTACAACATATATGTTGCCCAGTATGATGTATGCTGTGTAGTAGGAATGGTCAGATGTTAGTCTGCTTGTTTTTTCTGAAGATTTCATGATGTGTGGCAATGGAGAGGCAGTTATCTTTTAGCTATCTAATCTATCAAATCACAGACTGAGTTTTTTTTTCTGAATTACAGGAATTACTTTAATTACTGCTTTTTCTTTAAATAAGCTTACGCTTAAAGCCTGTAGCTCATGGTGCTGCTGCTGCTTGGAGAATGGCTAGTCATTTATTTCTAGTCATAGCAATTGAAATCCAATATTTATTCATTTACCACTCAGTAATATATTTGACAGATGTGTTGAATAACTGAGTAAATTGCTGCCTTTAAACTCCCAGCCTTTTTTTTTTTCTTTTTTAAATTCACAGTATCTCAAAACACTGCTGGTAATACAGTAGTTACAATATCTACAAATTAACACTGTTGAGGTGCCACTTATTACTGTGATTATGGCCACAGCACATTGGACCTTTCTTTTTTTTAAATTGCTCATTCCAGTTTACCTAAAGAAGCCATTGCTGGGAGTAAAGTCAGCCCAGTGAGTGATGCAGAAGCCAGGCCTGCAGTGTTTGCTGTTTTGGGGGGGTTGAACCTGCCAGAGGTTCAGCTATGATTGGTGCAAGTGGCCCGGCTAGTTCTCTGTCTGACACTTGGAAGGGGTACGGAGTGTCTCGTTCCTTGCTAGGAAGTTAATTCTCACAGCTGCAGTACCAAGGTGGTCTTCCCAGTAAAGACTGTAGAGGTGAGCTCCATGTCTTTGTGTCAGAGACATCAAGGGGCGATGAAGTGTGGTTCATGGAGGATGTAATGCACTCAGGGGTGTGATAGTAGTTAAGAACGCAATTGGATCGTTTGATTGAGACAGATGTTGCAGATACCTCTCTAAAAGGACCACAGGTAGTAAGGTCATAATCATGATGTAAATTAGATGCACTCTTCAGTGTCCAGCTGGATGTGAAAATATGTATTTTTTATTTAGGTATTTGCTGTGGAAATTGTAAGCTGCAGCAGAATAGCGTAGCAGAAAACCTTCAAGGTAGCTTGTTATGTCTTTGGAAGTTACTCTCCCAGACTGGTGGTAGATGGATTTGCTAGAGCTTTTTATTGGATGCCTTACACCATTGCACCCATATCTGCTTGCTTTTAGGGATTCTATAGGAAATCCAGTTCTGTTTCTTGTGGGTAAACTTTGGCTTCAGTCAGACGGGTCTTGTCATCAGGCAGCACTCTTGGGGAGTGCAGCAGGGTTGTATCGTGCTGTCCTTTGGTCACAAACATCGATGGTCCTTCAGCGAGGCCAAAGATTCCTTGTTATATTTTCTGGAAGTGTGAATTCATCCCTGGCTCTTTTTCAAGACTAAATGGTGACCCGGAGAAGATCTTTCCATGTGGGCTTGCTTGCTGGTGTTGGTAGCAAGCAGACCTGCGGTGGTCAGAGGCAGAGCTGGCTTTGCAGGCAGCTGAGAGATGTGACAAATAATTCCATTTGGAACTAGGTCAGTCAGTGGTGGAAAACTGATGGAAAGAGTTATTTTCAAGCTTTGATTCTTCTTAGTGAGCTAAGTATGATGAAGGCCCTTCCCAACAGCACGACACTGTTAGCCACTCTCAGATTTCAAATCCGTATCAGACAGTAAAGCCTGGAAATTCAAATAGACCTCGAGGAGTGTGCTGTAGGCCACGTTTATCCACAGAAGGGCTTCTCACAGGGTTGTTGCATTCCCAGATCTAAGATAGGAATTTGGGAATATCAGCTTACCTTCAATAAGATGCTAATCTGAAGTAGAGTTGTTTTTCTTTGGGGGGTGGGGGGAGTTTGTTTCAGTTTGGTTTTTATTTTAATCTGGAGGTCATTTTTGCTGCACTAACGTGTGCAGAGCAGTACTGGCTCCCGCTGAGCGTGGGTAGAGGCAAACCAGCAGCACAGAAGGGGAGCGCTCTTCCCTCCTTCTGCAGGAGTGCTGCAGGTGATCTCTTCTCACAGCCTTCTGGAGATGCACAAGAGATGCAAATAAGTGAGTGCTGATGAAAGAGTACATTTTATTTTCTCACTTCATCTCCTGCCAGAAAAGCTTAATGGTATTTTAGAGCTGATATTACACCTCAGAAAAGGGGTAATGCATCTTTAAAAGCTAAACTACATCTTCTTTACTTTTATCAAATTCTCTATAAATCTTTCATGACAGTTTATTTAACAAAGTGTCATTGAAACTGTATAGATGATTGATGTGACCCATGTAAGATCAACATGAAATGTTTGTAAATGTCAGCGAAATGTGACCATCTAGAAGCAAGTAAGGATGGTGTTGCTGTGAAAGTGAAAAACAAACAGAAAATGTTTATCTTGTTCTTTACTTTCTGGGATGAAATTACAAATTCATAGAAGTAGCATTATATGATTTTTCTTGGACATCATGGCATGAAGCAAGGAAGAGGATCAAAATTTGTCTTGACATATTGTGCCTTTAGTATTCGCTTCTTTTACAGTGGATAATAGTTTCTCACCTATTTAAAAAAGATTCCAATTTCACTTCTTGGAGGAATAATATTAATTTGGATTTAAAAGTAATGGAAAATTGGACAGAGTCTGAATAAAATTGCTTTATTCAAGCAGCCCCTGTCATCAGAAGAGCTGGAAACAAGTTGATGGTCCCTTAGCCTACTTGTTCTCTGAAGGATGCTGATCATATGAAACCAGTTTAATGGTCCATGTGCATGGCACTCGAAGGTTTGTTAAGGTATTACCCTGCTAAGTAGCAGTGTCGTGCTTCTAACTTGTATATAGGTAATCTAAAAAATACAGAAAGACTCTACTGGAATCCTGCTGAGAAACTAATCCATGGGGTCACCTCTTTGATCTACTTCATTCTTGACTTGATTTCTGCCAGGTTCGCAGCAGATGTCTGGTTCTGTGTATTCTTCATGGTGGGTCCGGCCAGCCACCAGAGTTTGAAGGTGTGTGTTGGGGGGGATCAACTAATTAAAAACACCCATGTGCTATATGTACATGTAGATCCCAGGTTGCTTCCCAGCCCCATTTGGTGCAAAGCACCTGAGATCTTAGGACCCAGACAGGCTCTGCCTCTCCATTCGTAACCAACCAAAGCAGCTGTTACCCTGGTGAGCAGAGCTGCTCAGCGTACTCCAGAGGAAGTTCATGAGAGCTGGAGATAAAAACATTTTTGGTCAACAGCCAAGAGGAGTCTGAGCCCAAGCCTGATGGTTTTTAGAGTATTGCAAAACTTGTGTGTTTGCCAAGAGCTTCTCACGGTAACCAGAGACAAGGTGTGACAGCTCCCAAACATACTGCTGGAGAAAGAAGGGGAAAAACAACCTGAAGGTGAAAATATCATCCTTTCTGGTATCCCTTTGGACAAAAGACCTAACAAATTACTGCTGTGAAGCGAAAAGATACTGTGATGATAAAAATCTTGTAAATCAGACACGTTTGTAATGCTCTTAAATTAAACTAAGGTGACATCAAAGGAAGGTGATTGAAAAATTTAATATCTGAAATGAAAGACACAGAATGAAACTTGAGAGGGAAAAAAATCACATACTGTATGCTGATGCATTTTCAGCTGCTCCCAGATGAGCTAAGCATAACACAGATGCTGTAGCCAAATTCCTGTGATGAGTCAACCACTCCTGGCCTTTATTTCATCATCATTCCCTGTGAGACCTTTTACATTTTCAGAGCAAGTGAGTGGATACATGCAGGACCTGGTGTATCCAGGATGAAAACACTGGAGATGCAGTGTTGGCTGTTGAGAGTCTGGGGCAGAGGCACCTCGTGACACGGCACCGAGTAGTGGATGGAGAACCTTGAGCGCTTCTGATGTAATACCAAGACTCTGCTGTTAGGAAAAGTGACGCCACCATCAGAAGCTCAAGGGTCAAGTGGCTTTTTCAGGCAACAGGGAGCCCTCAGTTACACTGCTAAGCCAGATAACCACTGTTTTGTGTAAAAGTATTACTTCAGATGCACTGGGATTGTTGTAAAAGATACTTGAGTGCCTTTGGGAGAAGCAGTGAACAGTTCTGGACAATGATTTTGCCCAGTGTGAAGGTGTGTCCATGGGCCTGTGTAAACTTTGCTTGAAGTGGAAGATTGCTTAGGTTGGAGTGAGTCTGTTTGTGACTGAGAAGTGGTTGGTGAACTGTAAGGAAAGCAGGGTGGGTATTCTGGTTATTTGCAAACTCCATTTCATACTAACCTACACTTGTGAATTAATTTATTTTGTAATCATAATTAAATTATAATCTTGCATATGGTCATCATAAAAAATGCAGCAAGTGCCTGGAAGCTAAAAAGTGGATTTTGTGCTGGTATTATTAACTGGTCACTGGTAATAAAAGCCAGCAATAATAAAAGTAGAAAGGGTTATGTGACAAATCATGGGTACGTACAGAGAGCATTTTTTTGGATGTTGGAAGAGGCAGTCTGAGGAACCTTGGTTTTGTGCCTTGGTTTTGTGCAGTTGGAGTAATTCCTCAGCTTCCCTCACTCGTCTGCCTCTCGTCCTGGTCCCGTTCTGCCAGATGAACACCTCGCTCTGCACCAGCTGGATCCCTGTATCCTACTTGCACAGTGGGAGCATGGTTGTTTCGTACAACCATGGTAATGAATATCCAAATATCATTAAATTAATTGGCAGTTAGTTTTCAGTGCTCTCACAGCACAGAGAATTCTAAGCTCTTCACAGAAAAGCAAGGAAACTGAGGCCCACAGGCAACCAATGTGAAATATGAGTTCTTCCCACTCCATCAGGTATTAGGTTTCCTGATTCCAGCTGCTGCATGTTCTGATAGTACTTTGTGTGAGTCTCCAAGAGTCTCCTCTACAGGCTCACTTTTTCCAGAAGTTCAGATGAACACAAACCAACCAACCCAGACATGTGTTCCCATAGCAGGGCTCTTGTCTGCAGAAGAAGAAACGATGGAAGTAGGAGGAGGCAAGTCAAAAGTCTGTTCTGCTTTCATGTGTCTTCAGTACAGGGGGGTTCTGCTTCTGTCCAGGGGGTAAGGAGGTTAAAGTAGGATTTTATTACCTGGTTTATGTACAGATTCCTACACACACATGATAACAGTATCTTGAGCTTTTTGTGTTAACCACCCCACTTCTGCCTGTGGGTTTTCTTCTGTGCTGAGCGTGACAGCCGTTTCCAGGAAAGCTCTGATGTTTTACTGCAGTGCACAGTCTCGGTAGGGCAGACCAACAGAGGGCAGAAAGTGGCAGAACTGGAACCGAGTACAGGGCTGGCACCGTTGCACAAATATCCATGTGTTTGGGCGTGTTGAAAAATTCATACTCATATTTAGATGTCGCCTTTTCTAAGCACTCGCTGCCCTCCCTGTCTCCTGTGCATTCATTCTCGAGCAGTGTGGGAGGGAGATGGTGCACCCTGTTCGCTGCTGGGCACTGTTACTTTGTGGTGGTTGCAGGTAAATGCTGGGAATCCTTTACAATGTGTCCCCAGCCCTGAAAGCTTAACCTTTCTTGAAGGGAAAAAGGGAATTTGATCGCTAAATTCCCACCTGAGCAGTGGCTTGCTGTTGCCCTTAGTTTCTGTTAATTGTATAGAGAGTTAGTCGGTAATCTTTGAACATAATTAAAGATTAATTTCTACAGTTTTCACAGCTAAAGGAAAAAGTAAAATGAGTAGGTAGTTGTGAGAGTGATGTGTAGTTCTGCTGTGACTTCTGCTTGCTTTCTGTACTGCATCCTTTGCCTGCATCAAACATGTAGAAATTGTTCTAAAAATGACCGTGTAGTATTTTTCCTCAGCAGAAAGGAATACTGATGGCCTGAACTGGCAGCCAGCCAGTTCAAAATCTCAGTGGAAATCTATAGCTGGCTTAGACTTTAGTCTTTAATTGAAAAATGAAAATTAAAATGTAAAATGTAATTTGTTTGAATGTAGAGAAAATTGAAATACCTACGAATGTGCTTTGCTGTCACAGTTACACAGGTAAAATGACACGTTTCTACAAATCATTGTTGTTGATGTAAAAGCCACACTTAATTTAGTGACAAGTAGTTTGGACATCTCAGTTTGGAGACTCACTTTGAAGGGTGCCCATGGGGGTTGGCCATTCGTTGCATGTTTTTCTCCTGTGAGAGAAATATTGAAGGTGAAAAGCAGCAAAGCTTGGCATGACAGCAGCTCCAGGATGATGGACTTGAAGAACCAGAGGAGCTGTCTCCTGATTTGAGGTTGCAGCATGGACCATCTGTCTGTGTGAACTATCAGAAGGAAATTGTAGATAAGGTGTAACATTATTTAAATTGTGAAAACTCAAGTTTAATGTTGATATAGTAAAAATCCAAGGAGCATTAACGTATGGAAAGCTGTTAATTTAGTACAGTTTTCATTTTCTGTTTTGAAGCCAGATGTTTGTAGGTGTCACCTTCCAGTCTAATGAGTGCTTAAATGGCTTTCTCTCCCCCTCTTTTAACATTGTGTAACTTCATATGAGGAAAAACTCAATTCCCAGAGGCCTGCGACACGTGGGTGTATCCGATGAATGAGAAATAGTGCCATTTGCTCACAGTGCAGCCTCTAGCAGGAGTGTAAGACAAACCAGTACTGTTCAGCTAATGGGTGGCACTGAGCTTTGTGGAACATCAGGTGAAGCTGTCCGCTGTTTGGTGAGTCGGTAGTGCAGCCCAGAGCACAGGTATCATGTTCACCTGCTTGTGAACAATGAGCCAGGTTCCCTAAATCCACTATTTTTGGCTAAGGAAAAGGAATGATGTTCTGGTGAAACTGAGAACCCAAGATGAATCTATTGAGCAGTGACGTGGCGTGTGGTTGAGCGCAGGTAGGACAGGGACCTCCTCAGTGATGTGAGGCAGGGCTGAAGATGTCCAGTGGGCAGGAGCATGGAGCTCCCAGCACTCCTCCCGAGCTCAGGGTTGATTTCAAAGGCTGCTGCCTGCCAAGACAAACTGAAGGGTGCTGGGCAGTGGCCTTTCTCCTCAGCTTTCATCTCTAACATTGAGAGCTGCAGTTCTCTTAAGTGTCTTTGCCATTAAACTTTTCATCTTACATGAAGTAACAAAACTTACTGTACAGAGCTGTATGCCAACCTCACACACACATGCGTGCACAAAAGCCAGCCTTATAAACTGTGCCAAACTGGAATTAAAATAAACTAATTGTTTAGTAGTTACTGTGGGACAGATATTCTTGAGATTTTTTGCAACTCTGCAACAGCAAAACAGGGAGCCTTTCAGGACTGTCAATATTATTAATTCAATTAATGCATAAAGTCATGTAGCTTGTAATGCTGTTGTTGCCTCCAGTGTGTTTGTAGCCTCTGTCTATCGATTTCTTACAGATTCGTTCTCGAATAGGCGTTGCCTGTTACACGCAGTACATACAGTTACATTTTAGCAGTTACACAAATAAAGAATATCAATTTATTACACATACTTCTTCATTCCAAATGCCTTAGTCTTTCTGAGAGCAGCTATTCCACCAGCCATCGAGCTGTGTATGAGTATGGCATGTAGAGGCAGCTTTGGGTGTCACCGCGCAGTGAGTGACTGTGCCGCTCCTGTGTTGTGACAAGGCATCACACAACGAGCACAGATAAATGCCCCGCCCAGAGGGAAACGCCGTTATTAGATATTCTGTTTATAAAACACCGTTAAAGAGAAAGTGTCAGTCAATCAGGAGAGTGGTGACACAGCTGACTGAAGGGAATGGCTCGTGGAGATGCGCAGTGTGGGGCGCTGTGTGCAGCCGGGAAGGCGGCGGGTGGCGGTTGTGTGGTGAAGGGACTCCAGACATACTGGCATGTCACAAGTGGGATCACAATCATGGGATTGTGCTTATTTGAAGACTTGAAAACCATTTGCTGTACTACTTATAGCATCTCCTGGGTGGATTTTCCCCCAGACAGTTTTCCTAGTACTATAGAAATGTGTAGATTTTTCCCTCCCAAGATGTAATCTTTATAATCTTGAAGCTTTGACTGATGCTGAAACAATTACTTTTACCTCCCTTTTCACCCATCAGTCTCTTTAAAATTTAAGTTAAAAGAGAGCTAACAAAAGATAGAAAGTTAAGGCAGTGGAAAAGTATGAAGTTGTAAATCTCTTTCAGATCAGTTGTGTCAGGTTTGCTTTCTGGTAGTTGTAACAACCCCATTGATTCCTCAGTTGGCAAAAGATTTCCAGGAAAGGCTTGTAATACAAAACCAAGCACATTAAACCCCTCTAAATAAAAATTGCAACATAGTCTATGAAAAAGACCATAGACATGCAATTCCTTTTTCTTTTCTGGGTCTCCTTTGAAACAGCCAAACAGCTGTAGAGCTCGTGACAGTTCGAAGAGGGATATCTTTGCATTGTAAAAGTGGATTTAGTGCTGGTGAAGAATGCTAGAAGTATGCTGAAGGGTCCTGGTATTAAATGAAGATTAATAAATGGTGGCAGCAAGCTCCACAGTTGCCTCAGTAAGAGGGAGAAGGGTTTCAGAGCTGTGGTGTCACTTTCCAATGACTTTGATCACTGAGAAGTTGGTTGTAACATCAGCTGTGGTATTTTATCCTTTGTCCATGGAAACTTCTCACAAAATTGCAAGATATTCACGAATTGGATGGGCATTTATATTTTATGGAATTGCTTTTATTGGAGCTAATAGCTAAATGGAAACGGTTTAAAGTAATTTTTTTAAGAACATTTGGTGGAAGACCATAAATAACAGGCTAGTTTTACTAATGTGAGAAGAATATGAGAAATGGAGCAAAAGCTTAATGAGATGAACAGTGGCTTGATAACAAGACAAGGTAACAAGTGGTTATAGCATTAGCCTTTCACCTTTGGAGTTTTGAATTTAGGACCTGCTGGATGTTGCAGTTTGTAATCAGTGTAGTAGTTTAAACAAAGGAATAAAAATATGTTTCTAAAAAAAAAAAACAACAACCAAGGAGAGGCATTACAGTTTGCTGTTGCTCTTAGCTGAAGCTGCTGTCGTGGATGTGGGATGTTCAGGGAATTATGACCAAGGATCTGACAGGGAAGCTTGTGCCAGGGACTCTGTGACCTACAGATAGCAGAGTAAGATGAAACTGTGACTGATGAAAATAAATGTGGAGTGGAAGTTCTACTGAGATTTCACCCACCATTATGACAAGCTATTAAAAAATTAATTAAAAATATATATGTATAGCCAACTGTTTTTATTAAAAAGTCTTGAATGAAATTTGTTTCACAGATTAATTTTCAAGTCATAAGCTACCTTGTGTTCCCAGTGCTCGATGCTTAATGATCGTAGATTAAGACATTTAAAAAAAAAACCAACTTTAGAAGCACAGGAGAGATAAGTCAGTATTGAGTTTGATTTTTTTTTTTCCATGTAGCTTCCAAGACTTCCATTTGCATGTAGGTCAGGTTCTCACGGTTTCTCGGAGGAATTCTTCATTAAAGCTGTGGCTGTTCCGTCATCCTATGACTGCAGGTGTATGAATAAGGGGAATGATAGTGGGCTGTGGTGTAGGGACACCCATGAGAAAGTACTGAGAGGGATGAGGGAGTGCTGTGCAGCTAGGCTGGGAAAGGTCAGGTGTGGTTGGGCACATAGGCAGGCCTGCTCCGCTCCAGTGCTCACACCGCTTCCTTCAAGTACTGGTATTGGAGTATATGATGCATTTTTGAGTGCATTCTCTAATTAGCTGGAAACAGTAATGATGCTTTCAAAACAAAATGTCTCACACATACAGAAGAGCCAGACTTAGCCAAGAGTGTTCTGAAAGTCTATAGAAATGCACTTGGAAATTCTCCTGGTCTGACTGTGTTACTTATTTGGGAAATCCCAGGCTTGGCTTCCCCCAGCAGAACCTGGTGACTTGGTGGGTGTTCTCCTCCCATGATAGGAAGAATAGTGACTCAGACCTGCTTGAAGACTCCCCGAAATGTTGATCTTGAGCTGACAGATGGAGCTGAAAAGAATCAGTTGTGTTCAGGTTGGGGATCTGCAAGCGTGCTCCGGGCAGCGAGCGGTGGCAGAAGAGGATCAGCCATATGGAAGTGGCTTTCTCCAAGGTACCAGCGGGTGCAGTCGGTGCGTCTCAGCGCGCCTCTTGGCAGCCCAGCTCCCTGAGAAAGGCATTGCTTTCAAACATGAGTAATTGATGAATTGTATGTAATATGCAAATGTGAATGCATAAATCTCCTGAATGACAGCTTAATTTATGTGAGCCTTTAAGAATGTGGGATTAGATTTTAATTAAATATCTTCAAAGGCACCCTGACTTACTCGGTTTTTGGCTGCTGTCTTTATGAGAGTGTAGGAGGGGACAAAATCCTGATTTTAAACATATTATTTTCTAATTAATTGTCATTGAACAAAAGCTGTATATATCGATGCATGTATTTTAGGACCTGTGTTAAATAAGTTTAATGATAATAATAGTCCAAGTGCCACGAAACTTGTTCGACTTGAAATAATTAGCGCAACTAGTTTGCTTGGTCCTTTACGTTTCAAGTGAATAAGTGTTCAAGTTAAAGCCAGTATAAATGTTTAATTTGCTATTTCACATTCAAGAAGTACCCTGAAGTTCTAAAACCAAGCATTTGCATTTTAATGGTTGCTGTTGCTGTAGCTGTTACCCCAACTAGAATGGACTGACTGTTTCTATTCGGGCAGTTAGAGGTGAAACCCAGCATGGTGGCCTGGGCCAGTTCATATGATCTGCATATGTAAAGCATGTTGAGGTACTAGAGTATAAATACTGGGGAGCTAATTCCCTTGATCTTAGAAGGGGCAGATTTTCCTGCTCTGGACCCAGCAGATATCTCCAGCACTTGCTGAAGTTTAAGCAGACAGGAGCTGGAGTCAGCTGAGCCACGGGTCACATTAGTTCAGTACAGCGGTTTTTTTGAGTGTTTGAGTGACCAAGATTCTTGGTCCTGAAGAAGCAAAACCAATACAATGGGAAGAGGTTAAAAAAAAGGAGATAACGGGAGTTTTGTGTAAGTGTAGGGCACCAGAACTGCTCTTGGAAGGAGTTGCCGAGAGTTGAGAAATGCTGTCGCGACAGGGGACAGGACAAGGGGAACGGCCTCAAGCTGCGCCAGGGCAGGTTCAGATGAGATGTCACAAGAAATTCTTCCCCCAAAGAGCTGTGGGGGTGTGGGACAGGCTGCCCAGGGAGGGGATGGAGTCCCCATCCCTGGGTGTATTGAACAGATGGGATATGAGGTGCTCAGGGAGATGGGTCAGGAGAGGACAGGGACGAATGGGGTCGATGATTTTAAAGCTCTTTTCGAACATAGTCACTCTGTGATTCTGTTGTACAACCCCTAAATTTAAACTTTTTTTTTTTTGTGGTAGTGGTCACCTTTCTAAAATTTATTTCCCAATCTCTGTAGCTTTCTGGGCCTTCTCTGTTTTACAATACTCACAGTGTCTCTGCATTTAACACTCCAAACTTTAAGACTTGAAAATTCTAATAAAATCAGCTATATAGATAAGAGCAAGGTACTAAATTCCATTTCTTTCCAGATATTGTTGTTTTTAAGTTTTTAAAGATCAGGAGCTATTTTGAATCACAAAATTGAAAAAGTCAAGTTAAAAATAATCCTGACAGGGATTGGTGGGTGTTTTGTGAAGGCCCTTCTTGAAAGGGTAAAGTTAGAAAGCATAAACATATAATTATTAAAGATACAGCTGAAATAAAATTTTTTTTTTTTTTTACAAACATCCTTGTCTTGATTCACTGATTTTTAGTTTTACCCTATGTCTTTTTAGTTGGGAATCAGTTTTGGAAGGGGCTGCTGCTTTGTGAAAGTCTCAGTTTGAATCCTGACTATTACCACAATTTTAGGCTGCTGAACAATGACAGATCTGAATGTCTCTACTGAAAACTGAAACTTTGAAAACAAATGGCAGAAATTGTTTGGACTTGAATGTGCACATCAGTCATTGATTGTTTATTCTGGCTGTAAAGTTAGAATTGATGTCCAGTTTTGGTTTGCCTTTTTTATCATTCTGAAATGATGGGTTTTTTCTTCTTCTGATATCAATACGGCTGTTGATAAAGGTTATCATAAAATGAGTGCAGGCACAAGTGCTTGTTTATCCCAAAGACTTTCTGAAATGGAGAGGTAATATATGTAACTGATTCAATCTCAGCATCCATTTATAAGGCAGTATGCATGTACTGTAATTAGGTCTATTTGAATAATTTATGATGGTCCAAAGTTTAATTCCATTAAGAAATGCACACAAAGATAATCCTGGAGTTGTTACTTGATGCACAGACGTGCAAAGAGAATTTCTATGTGTTACTCCCAGGAGCTCTGAGGGTTACAGCATTTGATAGGGTCAGTCTTGCTCAGGTAAATGATAACATTTCTATCAAACAACACTCGTAGGATTAATGGGGGTAGCAACTTTGAGTCCACACTCAACCAATTTATAACTGATTTGAAAATATATTATGAAATTTAAACTTGAGTAATTTTAAATTTTGTTTACACTATGCAAAGTTGCTATTATCACTGTTAGAAAGCTAAGAATTAGCATACTCAAGAGAAATAGTGTACTGTTAGAAGTGAAGTCCACTCCTTTAGTAAAGTGTATTTTAAGAAATGAAAATAAGAAAAAAAAATTGTGATTTCATAATTTTCTGTCCTTTTTTTTCCTCAGAAATGTTTGCATCTTATGACACTAAGATTCACTGAGTAAATAAGCACAATGAGAACATGCTTACCAAGCACCAAACTTTCTGATTTCCTGAAAAAAATCAGGCTCGTAATGAATAACTGAAAAAAAAATGTTCTTTTACGTTTTCCTTTGAGATTCCAGCAGTGCAACCTAAGCAGGATTTCATCACAGACAGATTTTATGTGATTTGAAAATAAATGGCTTCTGATGTATTTGAAAAAGAATCAAGTTATGTACTTTACACTTCTTTTAATGCCAGTTAGTCATGGTAGAATAATGCTTTAGAATAACTGGTCTCTTTTAAGTATCACTGGAAAATAACCTTTTCAGTTAGCTGAGGAATTTACTCTGTCGTTAATATTTGCTTAAGGAGAAGCTGTACAATTAAAGCTAAGAAGCAGCAGTGAGTAATACTGGAGGAGTAGTAAATGTCAGGTGGTGTAGCATTGCTGTTCTCAGAAAGAAAACAAGTTTGTTACACATCATTACAAAATCATATGTCTGGTAAACATCTCTATACTGTTTTATATCTAAAATACTTCTTTGGGTATTTGGAAACAGTGGATGCAGGTGTGGAGTGTGAAAAGCCTGTAAAGCACGTTTGTTCAGGGCAGGGAACCCACTCTTAACCTCTTTCACTTTCCCAACTCCAGTGGGTCTGCAGAGAGTTGGGGTATTTGGTGCCTTCATATCATTTCTGATTTAAAAATTAGAATTGTTTGTGTCCATAGTGCCATGAGACCAGTGAAAAAAGCGGCACTGTTTTTGGTGCTGTATGCCACGGTCTGCTTTGGTGGGCTGTTTTATTCTGAACACTCTTTACATATCTGCTCTTTACCACATACAGTATGGTAATGTAAATCTTTCATTTTAAATCAGCTCATCCTTATGACTCAGTCATTGTGACTGGTGTGTTTTCAATTCCCTCCAGTGCAGTAATATCTTTCTGGAAACTTGGTTGCTAAGAAATGCAGGTGCAGTCCAGGTACAGCCGGACAGGAGCAGAGGAGTTAGGGCAGTTGCTTCCTTTTCTGACATGATGCTTCTAGGCAGACAGCCTGGCACAAACTTGGATATTTTCCCTGTTTTAGCACATCTGCCTAATTTGCTGGCTTTTATAACACCTAAATGTCTCTCAGCATATTAACATTATAGATGTTGCCTCCCTTTTTTGAGAGCTGCATTTTCGTTATTTTTCACACTTCATTAGTTTTGCTTTTAAAAAGAATTTAATTTATTTTTAAGTTGCTCTTATTCATTCAGACCTTATTGAAGGTTTTTGTAGCGTTTCCCCTTTGCTGTCAATGCCAGCTCTTAGGTGAATGTTTGTTTAAACTTTTCTGCTTTCCTTTTAGAATGTTTATCAAGATATTAGATGGAGTTAGAGCCTAATCAATTTATTGCTGAATCTTCAAGGTACCTCCTCTCCATACCATCATTTGCTCTGTTTCAGTCCATGAGTGCTCACATCCATACTAATCTTTTATTAGAAGAAAGCACTCTATTAGCTGATCTTTCTTTTTAAATTACAGTCTAAATGCATTGCATCTTCTTTTTTCCCCATACATCAATTAATTCTGCAAGTCTCTTTCTAGAAAGATTTTATTCTGCCTAATGGCAATGCAACTGTGTGCTGTCATCAGCCTGACATCATTCTTTTTATACTTGTTTAACTATTTATCAGGAGCAGAAGTTATTTCTCCAGGTCAGTAATTACCTAGACCTACCTAGTCTGGACAGTAACAGAAGAGAATTTCATGCTACCTTATTTGAGCTCCTTTAGAGTGTTTTTTTTAATAATAGCTACATTTAAAATTAAGAAGAAAAAACTCATGGGCTTGTAAAATAATGATATTGCTTTAACACTGTTTTTAATAAAGAGAATTATTACTTGAAAGTACTATCTAGGAACAGTTTCTCCTGCAGCTGTATGTGTTTCTGCACTTCTGATACAGAATTGAAGCTGACCCCTCTTGATTTCAGTTGCAGTGCAGGGTGCTCTGTTCTGTTTGCAGTCATTAAGAGCCTCTGTAATACAGGTGTTAAACCAGTGTCACAGAATCCTGGTGAGGGTGTAGGGAGCACAGGTGGTAGCTGTGTTTCTGGTGTTCCAGGTGCTGTAGGTGTGATCCAGACATGCTTTCTGTTCTGACATCCGTTGGTATATGGGGTAGCGTTGAGGGGACAGTCACAGGCTCATCCTGCCATTACCGTTGAGTTTGGTACGAAGGCCCTCACATCTTTCAGACAGCTGTTCCAGGAGGTAAGTCCTGAGTCCCTGACTTTGCTCCTCATTATTTCTTTGAGATTTTCTTAATGAATGCTAAAGTAGGGGAACCAGTATCCTTAAAGAACACCGATTCCGTTCCGAGGTCTGGTTGTTGGCGTGCTGAATAGTAGTTGCTGCTGTTGCTGACCCAGCAGCTGGTCAGAAATGGTATTGACATTGGTTCATCTGTGCCAGTCTGATTTTGCATAGTTGTATAGTTGCTGATACCAACTTACTTGCTTTTTCTAGAAACACTGAGGATAGATAGTAATTATTTCGCTTCTGAATTTATTTAAAAACCACCCTAAACCTTTTACAGTCCAAAGAAATATTTGTTGAAAATGATAGAAATTGGTACTAGTGAGACATATTAAATTATGTGACGAAGAGCAGTCCATATGACCATCACTGTGGAATATTAAGTTAAGCAGTTGAGTTTATTGTTAAATCAGTCAGTTTGGGGTGATGCATATGATTCATAATTCTCCTGAGTTAATTGGTTCCAAGTAGATATTTTATAACAGTGTGGCCTGGGTGTAAACTAACGCAGCCAAATCATTTTCAAACTGGAGAATCTTCTTAGGTATTTTCTCTACAGCTTTAAAAAATAGCTTAATGTTATCTGGAATAAAGCTAAGATGGAAATTCTGTCAGCCGTTTAGGCCAAGGTGATTACGCCAATTTGAGAATGTCAACAATTACACAGGGCTCATGTTTAATTAGTGAAAGGGAAGCACCTGTATTTTTAGAGGAAAAGGCTCCAGGATTAGACTGTACAAATGCAAGTCGTAAGAGAAGACAAAAATGAGCAGATTATTCTTCCTTGGGGAAAATTGGCTTCTGGATGGGCTCCCTTCTTGGAAAAAATGGGACAGATTTTTGCACATGGTCTCTCCATGCCTTTGAACTGATGCGTATCAGTAATGATGTTTACAACTCTTTTGTCTGTCCAATGGCAAAACAACAACAACAAAATAATAGCACTTTGGGTGGTTAGAGAGACCTGAAGGACACTCTCTTAAATCTCAAATTTTACACTTGACATATCGTTCCAGATTGAAAATCTGACTTTTTATTTATTTTCTTTAAATGACTTTTCTTTAATCCACCATCTGGTTGAGGCATAAAATAGGCAGTATTACTCCAAGAGTTTTCTTAAGACCTTCCTTTGGCTGTTAATTGCACATTTATAATTATGTTCTTACGAAAAGATAAAAGAGTTTTGAAAGATTATTCTTGGCAACAGACCTAAGGTGAAAACCTGCTGGTTTAATGTGTAAATTATAATGTGTGCCGTTGTGAGGAGTGGTTTTGTGAAATGCTCAAGTAAGCGCAAGAATCTGAGAGAGCTGTCAAAGAGTTTGCACTCTTAAGGGGCTAGTGTTCATTGGGAAACAACTCATGATGTGCTGTGCCTGAAAGCTAAATGAGTAGTTTAAGTTAAACATAGTCCTAACTTTCTGAAAGACAGATAAAGGAAACAATTGTTCCTTAAGCAAAGTTAGAGAGAAGAAAAAAAAAACCAAAACAAAACCAGCCTTACTTTGATGCCTGTTTAAAATCATTAATTTTCCTGTAAGTTAGTGTAAATCAAGGATTAAACAGAAACTCTTACCATCTGACCCTTATAAACTAAACTTCTGTGTGGCTCATCTATTTGAAGTTAAATCTATCCATACATCTAAACAGGAAACTGAATGAAAACATTTTTTTCTTTTCATTTCCTATATCCTGCAAACTTTTTTTAAAAAACTATTTCCTTTTTAAATTTAGTCTGCATACTTCTAAATAATTTCTTTTTCCTCTGTAGGGTTTTGTAAACTTAACCACCATCACTGCACAGATTAGTGCGAGAGTGTCCTCTCTGGACACACACGTGTGTTCCTGACAGTACCCATCTTCGCAGAATGGTTTTGAACTGTGTGAGGGATCTCAGCTCCCAGGTAGCATGCAAGTATCATAACTCTAGTAAGTTGGATTTCATGACTGGAAGTGGCAAATACTGGAGACTCAGGATTACATTTTCTACGTACAGTCAGGTTTAGGGTGATTTCCACCTTAGAGAGCTTTATTTTCTGTCTGTAATGACACTGATCTCTAGAAAACACTTGAAACTCTGAAAGTGAAATGGCTATTAATATTATTAATAATAATAATTTTCTGCAAGGATAAATGACACAACTCTGTTTCTCACCACCTAGGTTTGAGGATTGTTGGCATTTTAAAAAGGTGACAAATGTCTAACAGATACTTTTGTCACTTGTCATTCTGGAGATATACATGATGTGGTTTATGGAAACTATGTTGTTCAGTGAATGCTTTCCAGTGTGTGTGTTGGACAGAAAAATTCTCATCTTAATGAACCATCTTGTTACATTTAGCTTCATTTTTCAAATGTTTCTGTGTCAAAAGATCATTGTTTTATGCCCAGTCAGTTAAGCCTTGTGCAATGTTGTGAGTATGAAGTCAGGTTCTTCAGTAAATTATGTAAACAATCTGGCTGCAAAAGCCAGATCCTGACAGAGAAGATTCCACAGCCCTTAGAGGCACTGAGTCATCTTTTTCCTTTTGGACACCTTTCTGTTTTGCCTTCCCTTGGCACAGGATTGTGTCCCTATCCTAGTTACAGCAGCACTGTGCCTATTTGTGATGAGTTATTCCTAGATAACAGATATGCAATGACTTCTGGTGTTGCACTACCATGTATTGTATTTCCAGAGAGTCAGTACATGTTTACTGTACTCCTCATCTTCGGTAGAGTTACATGGATAGCTGATACCTGAATATTTCGTGCAGACGAATGCGAGCTGTGCAGTGTTTCGAAGCTGTGTGTGGCAGTATGCAGTATATTGCTTTACATGGCAGTGTTGGTTGCATCCCTTTGTTCCTCTTTTCTCATTGTATGGCTGTAGCCTGGAAAGAGGGGGAAGCTCTAAATGAGTTTAATTTGTCACACACCTACAAAATAATTTAGAGTTTCATGCTGGTGCAGTCCCAGTATTGAGGGGGCAAACGGATCTTGAGCTGTCTTGATACTTGTTCCTCTGCCAGTTTGGCTGGCAGAGATGTAGTCCCACATCTGTATCCACCTGATGTGAATGCACTGAGGAGTCCTGTACCTGCTGGTTGGCAACCTATGAGTCCTTCAGGAAAAGCTCTCTCTGTAAGCAAAATAACAGTCAGTATGGGAGGTAGTTCATATTTTTTTTTCTTCAATAACTAGCTGAAGAATATCAAGCTTTAGGAAAGAGTTGTCATGCGTGAGGACTAGTACCAGAGTTCTGTAAAAACACTATGCTAAGGAAGATGAACATTGTCCCCATTCACAAAGATGGGCTGCTGTAGAACATGGGGAGAGAGAACGTAGATGAGCTTTTGGAGTCCTAAAAATTGGCACTTGATAATAAGCTTTTAGCAAGAAATCTGACAAGAATTCTGTCTTAATACAGTGTCGACATGTTTCCGCTCTTTATTTTTTTTATCTTATCTGTAGCTCATTTGAGTTGCTTAATAAGCACATTGGAGGATCGAGGGGCAAAACAAGCCTTGGAACTCTGAAACTGCCACTTGTCGAACGTACAGCATGAAAACAAGATGTAGCACATGTCAGAACCATCACCTTCTGTAAAAAATGCCTTATTCCTTGGCTTTGCAGATGATTAAATAATAGTTGTATTCATCTGCCTCTTATCTCTGTATCTTGGACTGGTCCATTGGTAGGGGATAGCAAACTTTGCTCAGCAGGATAAATGATTACAGTGTTAGAGCATGATCTCGCTTGCATTGAAAGGAAAAAAGATTTCTTTTAATGATTTTGAGTGTAGCGAGGTGAGACTTAAATGAATCTGGCTCTGGACCAGATAATCCTCTTCTGTTGATGTTAAAACACTGGCCACAACAGTGATTACAGCATAAGAATACAAAAGAGGCTTTATTTACACTTTCTTCTTTCATGTTTCCAGTCATAAAAATAAATAAGTCTTATAAGAAAAGAAAAATTTTACTTGCTTAGCTTTGCATGCTGGGAGGCATAAGTATTTCCGTGTTTTTCTTTGTAGGGGAAATGTGTCACTTGCATTTAACTCAACTAAAAATAAATGAAGATAAAACTAATTTAATTTTAGAATATAATTTTTTAGTTGTTGAACAACTGTTGTTTTAAAATGGATAGCCTGCTGAGAAAGAAACAAAGCCACTTCAACAAAGCAGGAAATCAATAACCACAAGAAAGCTTACAGAAAATTAATGCATACAGTGTGAGCAAGTGACACAGAAATTATTTTTTGGTGTAAGAATGGTAATAATAGAAGGCATATGGAGTGGATGAAAAGTGTGATAGAAATATATGTAGAAAAGATGTATTCTTTATTTCTATTTATAAATAATGACCTCTGTGTTACAATATTTAAACTTTGAAGAGTCTATATGGTGGTTTTCTTCCTGATTTCCCCACCCCCTAGTCCTAGGTAAATATTTATGCTTGCAAAATTTAGTAGGCTGGCAGCCATGGAAACATATGTCTTTCATTTATCTCCAGGAAATCTGGTTACAAACACTCTTTTACTTGAATTCTTTTAGCCTTTTCAACAGCTTTAAAAAAAAAAAGTCTTTACTGAGCAGCGGTGGATTGTGCATATGATACACGATTGTGATTCTTTTGACGGTGGTGGCAAAACCACGTACTCCCATGGTGAGAGCAGGACTCTACTTACATAATCTCCTGACATACAAGCCAACACACATTTTACATCCTCTGTCTCCTCGAAGAGAAGTTAAATGTTGACTACTCAAACTGAGGGAAGCAGAAGTAGATGCTGGGAAGTTAACACATAGTACAATTTTTTGAGAGAGACAAGCCTTTCAGTCTGAAGAGGGATTTTTTTTAATACAAAACCAACAGCATGTATTGTTTGTCTGATAAACCAATGTATCTAATCTAGGATATTCTTTATATCAGGAAATCCCTGAACTTCTGAATAACTCATGCCACTTTTCAGTGCATGAACTGATTTTGGCTCTTTCTGTAGTTTGTTTCTTCTAGTTTTTACTCATTTTATATGACAGAGTCTAGAAGCTTTAAAAAACCTCACATTACAAAATGTCATCGTGTTTCCCCATCAGTGGCAAACTAGTTGTAACTGGTGACAGAGGTTTCTGGGTGTAGCTGTTGGCAGAAGAGCAGAAAAGCTTTTATTCGGAGGAGTACTTCAAATAAGTTTGAGGGATTTTGGGGGGTTTTTGGTTTTGTTGGGTTTTTTTTTTTTTTTTTTTTAAGTCTTATTTGAAGCTAACTATGAGTTGAAAATAATTATTCTTACTTGGTTATGTTACACCACCTGGGAGGGAAAGGAGGACAAGGGTAAATGTACTTGTGGAGCAGAGGGATCATTACAGAGAAGGTGAAGAGAGTGGTGCTGTGATTTCTGAGGTGAGGGAATGAGACCCTTTGCTCACACAGTGCAACAGGGAGAGGTTGAGGAGGAGCGAGGTATCAGCAGAACTGTGTCTTTATCGAATCTGTGGCTTTTAGTAGCTGGCTGAGTTACAGATTCTGGTTGAAACATACTCCTCCTTGTATAACCAGCTCTGAGGTTGGCATACTTCTGAATCAAGGTGCAGAGTGGTTTGTTTACCATCATTTCAATCATCTTCTATTACAAAGAGTTTTAGTCAGGTAATGTTTTTGTGTGTCTGTGAGCGATCCCTGATCTCTTTTCAAGAAGTTGTAACTTAAGAGCTGTTTGTTAGGCTTTAGGGTCTGTTCCTAAGCCTGGTGTACTACAGCCAGAATGTGAGGTGAGGAGACTGACTGGGGTGATACCTGCCAACCACCTCATGCTACTCCTTACAAAGGCTGCCTGTTCGTCTGTTTTCTTGAGGCGTTTACTACTTTATAATAATACTAATTTTTCTGTGTGAGAAAATAATTTCAGATACTTTCCCTAATAGTGACATAAAGAGTTGTTATTTTTTTATTTCTGTGTTGCATATTTGGGTATCGCTAATACAAGCAAAAGCAGTGCTGCATACCTTAGGGATAGTTTTTAAGTCCCTTCCAGTAGAAGCAATGTGAATATTTGTTGGACAAGCTGTGGAATTTGCTGTTTAGCATTTCTCTTCATACCAAAGTTTCTTTTTTTCTGGAAGAAAAACTTCTTTTTTTTAAATAAAAAGAATTGCAGCGCAGGGTTGCTTTGCCATCTTCTGTGTGTAGTTGAAATCAAGTCTTTCTCACATTCTTGAGCTAAAGCTCTGCCCTTTGCTGAGGTGCAGGTGCCATGCCCAGCAGTGCAGTCCCTCCTGTGCTGCTGTGGTGGGTCAGGACAGGGAAATGGCATCTCCACAGAGCTGCCACCATCTTGTAGTGGCCTCAGCCCTGAGGTGGGTCCCTACCAGAACTGGCTGTGTCGGGCATGGCACAGTGCCGGCCTCCCCTCACAGAGAGCAGACAGCCCCCTGCTACCAAAATCCGGGCACAAGAGAAACATTAGCTTTTGGTTTACTGCCAGAAACATTAGGATGGCATTTCTTCAGCCTGGAACTTCGTGTACATGGATAAAATTTCTTTTGAGTGTGGCCTTCATGATAGGGGAAAAGGCAAGAAAATATCCTGTGATTAAAAAAAGTAGCTTGACAGTACCAGCAATGATGGTGGTTCATGTTTTGGTTTGGTTTTTAATACTAGAAAAAACCCACAGTTGCGTGATTGATTCTTTGGTGGGAGCAGAGGAGAAGGAAATAAGGCAGTGGATAATCCACCACTTTGGACCTTCAGAGTGAAAACTGATGTCTTCCTCAAAGCTATGCAGTTACTTTGAATGTGTGAGCCCCAATCAGGATGATATGCTCAGGAAGGAACATAATTTTTAGCTCACAGGAGAAGAGTCCTTTTAAGTCTCTAAAAAGCAGAATTGTGGCTAAGATTTAGCAGGAAGATCCAAGGCTGGATTTACATTGGGATTGGTGTTTAATTGGTGTTTAGCCACACAGCTACATACCCGAACATTATCTGGAGACATGTCAAGGAGTAGTCAGGCCCTGACAGCATCCCCCTGAGTTCATATATCATAGCAGAGATTGCTCATCAAATGTGTACAGGTACTTACTGGATTTGGCAGTTTTGCCTTTGAGTCCTCACTAGATGCCTATATCTCCAGAAGCTGTGACTAATTAAACTTGAGCTCAGGGAATGCACTTGGGGTCCAGAAAGAACATCGGTCTCCAGTATGGAGTTGGTTTGGATCCCCCTGATGAGTGATTGCACCTTGAAAGCTTTACTGACAGTAGGGCTATTTAAAATGTGTTCAATGTGCAGTCCCATTCCTATTAACAGATTATGATAACAGAAAGATTTTAAAAGACAAATTTAATGTGAGTCTTAAAAATTTTGCTTCTGCTCTTTTTATGTTTTCATGGTCCTAAAGGTTTGAGATTTGTTGTTTAAAAATACTTTTGTACATTTGTAGTCCTGGTCTATGTTCGTATTTAACAAACACTAATAGTCACAAAATCTGGAAAAGCAAAAGTGGCAGTGTGACTACTTATTCATATGACCTGTTTAATTTCATACTGTTCCAGGACCACCAGCTAACTAAATGGTGTTCTCTGTGTTACAAAGTTTAATCGGTGTTTACTTCTGGATACGATCCCCTAATATTAGGGGCTCCTTCTGATTGCCTTGAATAATTCTTCCATTCAAATCGAGCATGTG
The DNA here is from genome assembly GCA_013399135.1 of Heliornis fulica. Taxonomy (NCBI): domain Eukaryota; kingdom Metazoa; phylum Chordata; class Aves; order Gruiformes; family Heliornithidae; genus Heliornis; species Heliornis fulica. The sequence goes on along the minus strand of VXBZ01000688.1, from coordinate 1,125,942 downwards.
TGCAAAGGGTGATAGACAAGATTGTTTCAAAGTTCCTTCCTTTATTATTCTTTGAAAGATGAATTTCTGTTCTCTGTGAAGAGTCTACAAAATTGTGAAAACATTTGAATTAGTAATGCAAGGATTACAGTACAATACACCAGTGTTATGGAATTAGCTCTCTCATCTGGGTTACGTGATACTCGGTGCTGTAAATACATCAAATGCTTGCTATTAGGTTTCTAGCCATAGATAACAGGCTTAAACAGTCACTTTTTTACATGTTTCATTGAATTGAATCTTACTGAGATACAGCTCAGTGGAAAACAGCAGTATTTCAAAAACCTTTCTTTGTAATAATGTTCCCCTAAATTGGCATTGAATTCAGATACAGGTCAGAAGTAAAACTTGTAAGGATCTAATATAATTCAGGCTCATATGACATATCATGAGCATTTATAAGAGATGGTGATTCCCTGCTTGGAAAGTATTCATGCAAATATTTGTAGAAGTATGTATGTGGAAACTATAAAATAGTGCTTGAAAAAAAATGGTGTTAAATTAACTCCCATGAAAGCAGATTTATAGATCCTTGGTGTAATAGCATATCTCTGAACGAGGTTGGACTGTATACTGCAATATAAGTGATGTTCAGCTACATTACTGGAAGTGAGTGTCCTCTTGCCCCTTTCTCATTCAATTTTCAGTTCAATAGTATTTCTGGCTCTGGGGGCAAATCCTGAAGATTTTATATAGATCACTTTCTCATTCAAGTATTTTATTTGTAGGTTACATTGAGACAGTTCATTGTCACCTTGAAATCCCCACATAACCCTTTTCCCAAGACACAGTCTGTGATTTAGTCCCACAGTGCTAGTTTAGGAACTAGTTTTTTCAAGGAATGGTGGCTGGGCTGAGAGATATCCTCCAGTGCAGGACAGAGCCTGCCCACAGCCCAGAATTTGAGATGTCAGTGGGGTAAGGAAGCCCATTAGGCTTTGAACAGACATTGAGCATGTAGTGACAGAAATTAGAGATCTTTGTGGTCCTGTGCAGTTGTCCATATGCTGAATTTGAGGCCTACTGAAAGAATTACTGACAGTTCCTGTGGCTTCTTGAGGAAGGCATGCTTTAAGGGCTTGCTGGTGGAAAATCTTGACTCAGTCTTTGCCAGCATCAGCTGTAGGCTGTTGGAAATTGGTTGCCATGCTGACCCCAGTGCCTGTCTTCATAATCTATTTGTGTCAGTGCTGAGCTTTCACATACAGGTGGAACGATCCTAAAAATGTTTTCAGTGGCTTTCTTCCACATACTGAATGGTCAGATATTTTAGGAAATGAAAAAGTAGCCAGAATGCAAATTGCATAATAATATTGCCTATAATCTCCTGTGGTTCACAGTTTATACTGGATTCAGAATCCAAGTAGAACTATGAGTAGCTGAGCTGAGGTTTGTGAGGCTGAGTGTATATACTTGTTAGTATCTCTGGCACTTTCACATTTGGTTTACTGGACATCTTGGGTGAACATTGTTTTGACAACAAATCTGTAATTTAAATCTGTGGTTCTGGGTATGTAGTTAGTGGCGTGATGCCAGCACCGACAGGCCCCCTCTTGCTAGACAGAATATAGGTAGGGTGAGTAATAATAGTAGTAGGGATATAGCAGCAGGAACTTTGTCCCAATGGGTAGAATCTACAGTTGCTAAATGAATTGCATTTTATCTGGACAACTGCATCTTCACAACTGCAATTAGTAATTTAATGTCATTATATTAAATTAGTGTGTGCATACATACAGGTGCTCTAAGTCACGCTTTCAGTTTCATTACTGACATAGCCTTAAATTGAGCTGGGGCAGTGCATTAATATAGGTAGGCCTTTAAATGTCATCTACAGCTGTGAATCAGCACAATTCTGAAATTTGGTGATTTCCTTTTTTCCTGTGGCAAGTGTTATTTGACAGGAAAAGATTAACAGCAGGAATGTTGAGGCACTTCTGTATCTGTACACACAGTCATAAGTAATTCAAAGTTATTTAAAGTTTTTTAATCTCAACAAACCAAAAATCCTTTTTTTTTTTTGGTCTGCAACTTCCTTTGAAACGGCTGGCTTCAGAACTGAGCAGTTAAGCTTTCTGAAGTTAGAACCAATCATTTGCTCTCTGTTGCCACTAGACTACAGTTAAGATTTGGATACCCACAATTCAGGTGAACTTGCTGACTGTGAACCCAAACTCAAGTTTTAAATAAATAACCTAATCAGCAAGCAAGAAAAAGATCCTATAGACCTTGGTGGGGATAAATCTGTATGATGTGTTTATGAACGAAATAGTTTAAGTAAAATACCTGGTATGGACTCAGATTCTAGTCTAGATGATCCTGCTCGGGCAGGGGGGTTGGACTGAGTGATCTTTCGAGGTCTCTTCCAGCTCCTAATATTCTGTGATTCTGTGATTCTTAGATTTGTAAGATAGTAGTCTAGCAGGGCAATTTAATACATCTATTAAATTTTTCCATAAATTTCTTTAAATTCGTTTTTTTTGCAGAGTTAAAAGCAAGTAGTCCTGAATTTTTGATCTTCTGAGGTAGACAGTATTGAGATGTTGTGAGATGATGTTTTGCTAGAATACTTTTTACTTTAAAGTAGATAATTCTATACTTTTCTATACTGCTTCAATATTTTACTCAATAGCTTTATTGAGGATGTTATAATGAATCAGTAACACTTTATTAAAATTTCTTTTTTCTTTAATTCTGTTGTAATATCTGAAGACCTCTGTGTGGGAAGTGCCGGCCCGTTTCATACAGTAGCTAGATGATAAGAGCCACAGATAGCTCCTAGTGATAAAATCAGTTACTGCAAAAGGAGACTTGTGCCCCTACACTTTAATTCTTTGTGCTTGTTCCAATTTATTATTTTTTGTTCCTTCTATGTCAGAATTTTAGTTTTAGGTTGAGAAACTTTGGGGGAAAAAACCCTATGCCACTCTCTTCAGTCTCTCCTGACCTTTTCTAGAAAAGAAAAGCTTCAGGTGTTTTTTTTTATTTTTTTAAATTAAACACTGCAAAAATAAAAGCAAAATAAAACCCTGCAAAAACAGGTTTATGTTTAATGGTACCTTATAAACGTTAGAATTATATTTATTCTCATGAGCTCAGGATCATGTTTTGTGAATATTTGGGGTTAGAAGTACTGTAACTGGGTCAAGTAAATGAAGTATAAAATAGCTTCACAGTTATACTTTATGTCAGGTGAGTAGTCAACCCTTAAATTGTCTGTTCCATCATCTTTATTTCTTTGACAAAGAAAAAAATTTAATGAATCTTTATCAAGAAGATGTCAACACTGGTATTAATAATCGTAGATATATTTGGACTCAGTTGTGGAAAATGTGGAAACTAAGAATTTGCTGTGGGCTAAGCCAGGGACACCAGAGCACAGCCCACTGCATCTCTGTTCCCAAGGCAGGCGACTTTCTCTGACTTGCTGGGGGAACTGGTGCTCCCAGGAGGTACAAGGCATAGCTGGTGTCTAGAAAATTAATATGCAGGTGTAATTTAGAGCATCAGAAATAGAGGGTTTCTCTGCTCCCCAGATGATCTTCAGGTGGCCACTGGAGTATAGTACAGGGTGAAAAGACTGGGCTCACCTGACTCCTTTGTTTGTTTTCCAGGGGAGCCAGCTTGTCTTCACACCTTATGCCAAGGGTAATGCTACCTTGTCTCTAAGCCCTTTGCAATTAGTAGAATGTAATATATGTAGAAATTTTGTGGAGATCAGCCTCTTTTTTTTAATTAACTGTCACATGACTCTCTTTACAAACTAGGAAAAAAGTTTCACATGAAAATGCAGGTTTAGAAACAAATGTACTGGAAAACCATGCTGAGACCATGGTTACTGAACAGACTGGAAGCATCTCCTGCGTACGGGGAACACTTTCAGTTTGGTTCATGGACTGCAGTAGTTGCTTGGTTGATGAAAAAGGAGAATAAATATATATTAAACCCAAAGACAGTACCAAGGTGGTAGGAGTTTGACACACACTGGATATTGGCATTAGGATGCAAAATGATTTTGAAAAAATGGAAAGATTATCTTACATGGGGTTCAGTTGGTTAAGGACATATGCAGTGTAAGAAAAAAACTAAAGAGGATCAAATTACCTGGTTTCTACCTGTAATCTGAGAATAAGATATGTACCTGTGTTATTTGTAATGTGTGTTCTGGGACTCTGAAGATCATGGTTGTAAACTCTGAGTCTGTAAATCCCTTCCCTATCTATGTATGGCAACTGCACAAAGGCAAAATATGATGAGTTCTCAAGCAATACAGTGTCTGTAAAGCAGGAGAGTGTAAGTTGCTTTCTGTGTCTGCTGAGTAGATGGCAGAAGTGCCTTGCTTAGAGAGAATTAGGTTAAATGTCAGCCTCCCTGTCCCACACAAACCTCTCCTGATAGGAAGGCTGGCCTGAGCATTGGAGTGGATTTGCCTAGGGATGCCCTGCAGTTTCCAGCACTGTTTTCAGAGGCAGGCTAGACTAACATTTGTCAGGAATGATTTGAGTGTGCTTGATCCTGCCTTGGGGCAGAGGTAGAGGGAGCAGGTGACCTTCTGTGGCCTATTTCAGCTTTATGATTCTGTGAGTGAACCCAGGAATAGTGACACCCCGAACACTAGTGCTGCTGCTCTTGAGATACGCTGTTGTTTCACAGTCTGAAGTATCTGACCAATGTGGGATGGTTTATTTTATTACTTTTGTTGTGTTCTTGGGCATCTGTATGAGTGACAAGACTTGAGCTACTGCTAAAGTCCGTAACAAAGATGGTAGCAGAAAGCCCAGAAGGTTAAGGCTTTCGGGGAGGATTTTAGGTGCTGGTGCTGTCCTGGATGCCCTCTAGTCCACCCCTGGGACAGGAGCAGGCAGGGTTGCTCAGAGACACCCTATCCTCATCCTGTCAGCAACCCCACAGCACCCAGAGCAGGGAGGTGAAGGAGGAGGCAGAAAGCATTTGGCAGGTGGCTGTCTCAGCTCATGTTGCCTGTGTGTTACTCATGCATCCCCTCTTCTGATTATGAATAAAAGTCATAGTAGGAGTTAGAAAAAGAGCTTCTCTCAGTAGGATGGAGAGCTCCCAAGAAATTGTAGAAAATGAGAATGGGAGGTTAACTGGGAGTTGGTGGGAGGTGAGGATGGGAAGGAAGCAATTAAAGGTAGTTGGCATCTGAGAGGCAGAAGGGATGTGATGTTAAGAGTAGAAAATGAGAAAGCATCAGGAAGTTGGACAATGATCAAATATGGAAGAGAGGGATTGGAGGAAGTAGTCTGGATGGGTTGGAAAAGGACTGGTACTAAAATGAAAGACTAGAACAAAAGAAAACAATAGTTAGAGGTGGGTAGCTGTGTGGCTGGGAGGCCTTCATTCCCTGAGGACCAAACCTTGCTGCAGTAATTTCAGGTGAGAAGCTGTATGTAGGCCTTGGTGGGTCACACTTCCAGCTCCCCTGCATCACTGTTGACTGCATTGGTCCAAATGCAGTGGAGATCAGAGGTTTAAATTGTTCCTGGCCTGGTTTCCTCTGGATCAGGAGTACGTGGGAAGATGCAGGAGGTGTGCCCTGAGGCAGCCCATTCTGCCAACCTGGAGTTTGGAGTTGGACCTGATTTAGGTGTCTGTGCATGAGAAACCATCTCACAGCTGGGAGCTGTGATAGCTGAAGACTGCACGTTAGAAAGGCAAAGAGTGACCATATAGACAGGGGTCAGCGGTTGTTGGCTCACTGTCGCTGCTGTGTGTGCAGCTCCTGTTGATGGGGATGTCTCTGAGCCAGCCTAGTTTTTGGAAAGAGAAGTGTAGGTGATACTACTGAGGCCTATATAAGGCTTTCACTAATCCATGATTTTCTTAGGATGATATTTTAAGATGTTTAGATGCTTTCCATTTGTAATGGTAAAGGTAATAAAGTTGAAATACTCCACTTTAGTCCCAACTCTGAACAGATCCATGGTATTAACAAGTATTTCTTTGCGTTTTTTTCCCTAACAGTAACACCAATTTGTAGTGACAGAAAAAAGGGTCAGATTTATGATGCTTTAGGAACCAGCTTCCACTGATGTTTTAACTGAGGCTCATGTTGAGGACATTCATCACTGGAATACTCTGGAGAATCAAGGGGAAAGATTTTGGTTTGGAGTGTCAGATCTTACAGCACCAATTTCTTTCTGTTTGCTGAAGTGAGAAGGGAGCACACTGAGCCTGTGGAAGATGAGCTGTGGCTCTCCTCCTGCTGGTGTGGGCACTGTTTGCCCAGAGTTGCCATAGGGACCAGGATCTAGTTATCAGCTCAAACAACTTCATGTATGATTAATGTTAATTGCCCACTTTGCATGGATGACTTTTTTCCTCCTGCTGAATTGGCTCGTGTTGCTTTTGATGTGGCTGGTGATCCAATGTCCTGCAATGGTTAGACAAGTGATCAGTTTGCCAGCGCTGAGAGGAGACAGAATCAGGTTGCTGCAAGGTCAGAGTTTGCTTATCTTCTTAAACACTGAAAGGTCAAGTAGAGTTTAACTACCATTGGCATCTTTGAAATGTTGTAATAAATGCCAAAGCAAGATTATTTTAAACCCATGCTATAACTAAAAATTTTAGGGCAATAAAAGGAAACTCAGGTTACCAGAGTGTTACCGTTTGTTGGTAAAGGCTTCAAAGAGTAACACTCACAACCACTCAGAGAGATCTCATGGTCTTTGAGGTGAGCCAAATTTTAATTGTGGTCCCTGTTCCGGTTTTAGGAAAGTAACTAAGATTGTGGGGAAGTTTTGTTGATGGGTTTTTTTGTTTGGTTTATTTCTGAGTACTTGCACCAGTTACTGCAACTATTATGAGAGCAATTTATGCAGCGTGTCACACAGTACTTCTGTATTTCTCCTTTAAGCCTAATAAAATATGTTGCTATTGAAGAAATCTGTGATACATGTGAGAGCTTCCTAAATCACAAGTCTAGCATATTTTTATACCAAATAGCTCAAGCCTCATGGAATCAATAATTAATTTATTAACTGGATATCTTTTGACAAAACAAAATCAGCAGTCCTTGCTAGACTGCCTACTGCCAATTCATAAATAGTTGATGACAAAAATGAAAAGTGTAGAAGTAAAATTCAAAACTTAACGATCAAAGTATCGGGTACCTCATCTATCACAACTTGGAATAAATATATCACAGAATGTGTCATATCTCATTGACACTGCAAGACATAATGCTTTCCCTTGTTATCTAGCTAACTGCCAAGTCTACAAAGTTTATAGGCTGCTAAGATAATGTGCTGGTGGTAATCCACTTCAGTTGCAGAAATATGAAGTACTGTTGAAATATATTTCTACTTGGTTTATTCTTTGCTCTCGAGAGGATAGGATACTATTTCAGTTCCTCTAAAGAAGTCTGGAGAATGGAAAGCAAAACATCAGGATAAATTATGCTAAATGGTGGACTAGACCCCAGAGGAAATCATGCTTCTGTGGTAGAGTATTCCTCCATTTATCTTACAAATGTTACATCTAATGTTAATTTTGTAAAAGGAAAGCATTCAAAGATTCATCTGATCCTTTTAATTATAGTTTTAGTGTCAGAATGTTTTTTTTCAAACTCACACCATCATAACTTTTCTAGTTTTGACAGACCATTCATACACAAAATATTTTGGGCTACTAATACATAACATTTTATTTCACAAAACACAAATAACCTAGTAATTAAACTCCAAAACTTCACAAATAATTGCCAGCAAGCAATTACCATTCAATTAAAGAGTAATTACATGGTTATTTGTGCCCTGTAAAATAAAGCATTACTGAAATCAGTAATGCAATCAATATTTTAGCAGAAACAGGATGCTGCAGTGATGGACCTTTCAACCTGTGCTGATTAAATTGTCATCCAAATAACAGTTTCCTAGTTAAATCACCACATGTTTATTTGTCTTGATTAATATGCAAATTCACTTTTGATTCTAGTAAATCTCCTATACTTAAAAGCACAAAAGTAGAGTCCTATCATACATCAACAGTGATGTGCTGTACGTTTCCGCTGATTAATTACATTTTACAAAGTGGTGATGAATTTGTGGATTTTATGAAATATAGTTGTCTATAATGAGTGTAATATAGAGTTATAAAGATGGAGCTGATCAGTAATTTTAACAAAACCACCAGAATAGCCCTATTCTATGTTTTAATTTGAATGAAAAATCTTTGGAATATCTGGGGATTATATAAAAGTTTGAGAGGAAAAATAATAATCAAATTTGCTCTCAACAGGAGTGGAAAACGAAGGTAAAACAGGCATAATGAGTGGTTTCTCAGCATTTTACTGGTTTAAGTTTTAACCACTAAATATTCTAATTAAAATGTAAATTAGTGTCACAAATTTAACTCCAAACAAAATACACAAATGCAAAACATTCAGCGTAGGTAATTTTTCTCTTTTAAAGTTAGGGATTTTGTGGGGCTGTGGTGGGGAGGATGACCAGTATGACTTTATAAGCATAGTGTAAACACTGGTAAAAACCCAAAACCTTCTTGGCTTTCAGGTAGTTGATAACACAAGGGCTTTGTGGTTTTGTTTTAGAGAGATATTAACAGACTTTTCTTGGGCAATATATTTACATTTATTTAGTAATGAGAAAAATATTTCTAGGTTTATTAATGAGAAATGGTATCCTACTTCTGTTTAGTCTCTGTGGTCTTCAATTGTGACCACAACTGTTGTACCTTGAAATGTTTTCAAGTAGTATCTGTAAATTAGCAGTTTCTAACTGAAGTAGCATCTAATTTACGATTGAGTCATTTTCCATGCACAAAGACCTATTGATGGGAAAGATAAAATTTGTGTAGACATCTTGGAATCTCAAAGAAAAACATTTAAAATAGTTTCAAGCTGATCGTTCTTGTTTATTCTTTATCAGTGAGGAAAAGCCTTTTCTATGCTTCTAGAATACGTAACTTTCTTGAATGAAAGGAGAAGGTGGAGAATAAAATGCAGTAAATGGCCAGCAGAGCGAGGGAGGGGATTCTCCCCCTCTACTCTGCCCTCGGGAGACCTCACCTGGAGTACTGTGTCCAGTGCTGGAACCCCCAACATAAGAAGGACATGGACCAGTTGGAGAGGTTCCAGAGGAGGCCACAAAGATGATAAAGGGGCTGGAGCACCTTTCCTACAAGGACAGGCTGAGAGAGTTGGGGCTGTTGAGCCTGGAGAAAAGGAGGCTCCGGGGAGACCTTCTAGTGCTCTGCCAGGACCTCAAGGGGGCCTACAAGAAAGATGGGGAGAGGCTGTTCAGTNGATGACCTCTGGGAGTCGCTTCTAGCCCTAATCATTCTATGATTCTAAGTCTGGTGACAGAAGATTATGAGAAATAGTATGAAGTTCAAATTAATATTTATATGCTAGTGCTGCAATAGCATCTACATGCCGATACTTACATAACCACAAATGGTGTCTTCTCTCATTCTCCACACATGATAAATCTACAAGCTCATCTGCTGCAGACTGGGCAGTGTGTACCAGAGTGCTGGGGGGTTCTGGGCTTAGTTTCCTTGGTTCTGAACTGGACATGCAGCATGAAGGATGTTCACAGCATTAAAGACCATGGGGATTATTTTGTATGTTGTTTTGGTTTAACGTGGTGGGCAGCTGAATCAACCACAGTCATTTTCCTGGTGTGATGAGGGAGAGAATTGGGGGTTGGGGGTAGAAAGGCAGAACTTCTGGGTTCAGATCAAAAACAATTCACTATGACTGAAAAGGAAGAGAGTGATAATACTAAACGAGTATACAGAGTAAGTGATGCACAGCGCAGTCACACACCACACAGACTGCTGGTGCCCAGCTACTTCCCTAGCTGTGCTCTCAGTCCTCAGCCAGCTTCACAGAATCACAGAATGACTGGGTTAGGAAAGACCGTTAAGAACACTGAGTCCAACCGTCCCTGTCCTCTCCTAAACCTCTCCTAAATCTCCCTGAGCACCTCATCTCTCCGTCTGTTAAATACAGCCAGGGATGGAGACTCAATTCCCTCCCTGGGCAGCCTGTTCCACGTTCTGACAACTCTTTTGGTGAAGAATTTCTTCACGTATTCTTACCTAATGTGTACTTTATTACAGCCTGTTCAGTCTGGCCTCTTGTAGTACACATTACTACATAGCCATCATAGTGTGATGAACAACTTAAAAGCATAAAAAACGTGAAAAGTACTGAATATATGAAATACAAAATGGGCAAAAACCCGAAGCTAAAAGGAGGAGAATGGTTTTATAGAGATAAAATAATAAACAGGAAAAAAAAGAATTTGATATACAGTAAAACTAAATAACAGTAGCCCACTGTGAAAAATGAACAGGTTAATGGTACCTCTGTGTAGTGTTGCTGGAAGTTGTCTTCATTGAATCGCAGACTTTGTGTTATGTTGATGGAGGGCTTTGCCACTGTAAGTTGATAGAGTGAGGTTTAACTTAAATTTCTTTGTGAACTAGAAGTCATTTTGGAAATGCTTTCTATTCAGACCTCATTCATTGTTGCAGCTTAGTTATTTATACAATGTTTCACTGTATTTTGTCAAAAGTTGTATTATTCAACAAAATAGCATTTGTTTTGACCAAAAAGAAGCAGCAATACTTTTCCAAACAGGAGGAGGCTGCATTTTTATTAGCTAGCTTAGGAAAGAGTTGATTCAAATGATCTTTTGGTCTGTAAATCTCTCCATTATAATAGCAACTGTATAGGATGACTCCACGTTGATAAAAGGGATAAGTGTGGTAGTCAAAACCAATATTTAAATGTAATGTGTCTGTAAACAGACCTTCAAGGTTTTAGATCAAAAACTGCAGTGGTAATTCATAAGGTGGTCATGGGATGGCAAGATTTTCGGCAGGCTGAGCTAACATTCTGGATTTAAAAAGACCAGACAAAAGAGAAGTAGTCAGTTTTGGAAAAGCTCAGTATTAAATTGCTTCTGCGTGTTAGAAGTGGGCAGCTGGCTGCCAGGAGTCAGGAGGCAAGTTTTAAGATCACGGTGCATTCAGGGTTTCAACTTCCCATCTTTAGGCAGCCCAACTTCTAGTTTTCCTAAGTGCAGGTGTGTGGCATGGACTTTGGAGCAGTTACTGCAGAGACCTCTCTGTAGTAGCCACCTGTAAGGAGGCCATGTGGGTCATGGAGAAGCTTGACTAGTGCATGAGGAGTAGAGATGATGTAGATGTGCCTCTGTGAAACGCCTGCTCAGCCTGAGCTGGTTTGTGGCAGTGACTGGAAGCGGTGTGGCTGTGAGCAGCAGGGCTCTGAGCTAAGACATCACTTGCACCCGATCCCAGTAGTTCTGGTGTCCCAGCAGTAATCGCAGCCTGCGTAAACCACGGTTCATGGGCTGAGTAGTCATGTAGTTGAATTTTCAAGACTTAAAGTGCTAGTTGTACATGTGTGTGAATTTGCTGAGCTCTGTTTTATGGACAGTAATAGTAAAAAAAAGATATTAAATGATGAAGTAGTAGTACATTAGGGCTAGAGATACGGTTTGCTTTCTTTTTGGTGATGTTGGGCAGGTTAACAAAATAATAATCTTGGCTTTCTAGTAATTTATGTGACTTTGAGCTTATGCTTTTGTTAACCATAGGTGCTGTGGGGCAGTTTATTTTTAGCTCATTTGAAGCCTATACCTTTTTTTTTTAATGTTAAATCAACTTATTTTTCTTCCTTGCTAAGAATTTGTAATATATTTTGGTGTATCACTGATTGCTCATATAGTTTATACAAATCAATGCCATGTGTAAGGAAACATTTCAAAAAGAAAATGCATTTTCATTTATCCTCTTATTTCATCAGCTCACGGCCAGGAAGACCCCCAAAGCGTTCCCTAGGAGTTGCAATACAAGAAAATGCACGTCTTCTGCCCCATGGAGTTCCAGGCCTGTTATCACCAGGACTTATCTCTCCAACAGGTAATAAAATCCATCAGATGATCAGCCTCATCTCTTCATACTGCACAGCAGTTAAAATAAACTAATATTGATCTAACTGCCTTGTCCTTCAGGGCTTTTTCAAGCTTTACCAGAGGTTACATTATTGGATTTTTTGAGTGTTCATGAGAACTCTGTTCTATTCCTGCAGTGACTGAAATCTAATGGATTTGTAATTTAGTTCTTTATTAATTGTAATTTCCTTACAGGAAATTCCATTAAATGTGTTATTTTAGTAAATGCAAAAAACCTGAGAAAATGAACTATTGTCTGAGAGAGCCCTGTAGCGTGCGTTTCTTCCTTTCAGATGCATGTGTGTTTTAGTTCTCATGGGATGTGAACAGCGTAGCTAATGTGTATTGTATTGTAACATCATTAATGTATGCTGGGAAGATAGAAAAATGCTTGTACGAATTATGGAAGAAACAATTGCAAAGCAGATAAGTCCACATTGCCACAGTGGATTGTATTTTAATAATCTTGAATAATTTTTGTATGAAAAAATCCTAGCGTGAAAATATGTAAAATTCTAAACAAGCTCCAAACATAATTTAATGCATAGTATTTTATTTCACTTCATTAATTTATTAATGAAGTTTATAAACTTGTGCTATTCTGATAAGTGTCTGAATTTTTTATTAATTGATGTGTGCTCAAGGTAAGTTTATTTTCATAATAGAGCTGTATTCACAGACTACAGTGACAAAAGTAATTGTTTAAATATTCAACAGGCTTAGCAGTTTTAGGATTACTGTCAAAATCTGGTCTAAATATATTGTATCTCCAGAATAACCAAATTTAGTTGAGTGTTTAGCAGAATATGAAGTCACAGAACATCTTACAGGAAAAGCAGAATTAAAAAAATAAAATTGTTAGGACTACAGTGTTTTCTGTCTTCATCTTGCAGATTGCTCTGCTTGCAGATCCTGTTGCACTGCAACTGTCTCAGCACGTGTTTCACTGCTGAGGGGTGTAACAAAGCTGAGATCTTTAATTCTCATACAACTGAAGTGTCAGGAGGACTTCACAGTGGCCCAGTAACCTTTATCCCTCTGGAAGTAGGGATGAAAATTCTTACACCACAGTCACAGTAACCTTAACTGAAGTAGTTAATGAAGTGTGAAAGCATTTTTCTGGAGCCAGGTGCCATGGTTGAGCTGGTGCAACTTTATACTGTTCCTATATGTGACAGGGATCAAGGACACCAAATTATGCAGACTACCATATTGCTTTAGATTGGGAAGTATTTTAGGATGCAGTGTGCTGAGTTTGCACACTGATACAGTTCTACAGACACATTCTGTGTCTCACAGACACTTTGAGTATCACAGAAATTCAGTCCAAAAAATTGTAATTCTGTTTTAAGTGTTTTGAGCCTGAAGTGATGACCGGGATACATCCCACTTAAACTAGCGGGGGCTTGCCCAAGAAGACTGGCCCCAGGGGACTGTCTTTCAGCCACGGCCCAGGGTGGCTGGCTTTCTGACCTTGGGAGCTGCCTGTGAAAACCTCTGCATGACCAAGCTCCCAAAGACAGACAATGTGCCTCAAGCAGCTGAAAGAGTTTTGGGAGCAGCTTGCAGGCGGGAGAAAATGCACATTTCCAGAGCATCACAGCGTTGTTGAGGGCCCTGGACGAGTCAGGGCCTGGGAGATGAAGCAGCCCTGCTGCCAGCCCATGGCAGGGCAGTTCTATGCTGATGATCTCTGTAGTGCTGTCACTCAGGAATTGGAGCTCCTGAAACTTTGGACTTGGTTTTATCTTGTTCATAAAGAAGAGGTAGAGGTTTGGGGAATCACTGGTAAGGAGACGTGCCAAAAGAGCCACTTGTAAACTCAGTGGGGATTTGAGCTGTTGTAAGCGTGATGGAGCGCTGGAAATACAAAGCCTCCAAAAGCTTTATTTATACCTATTTACACTTAGTTACTGTCTGCTTTGCTCTGGTTGCCTTCATAATTTTTGCAGTTGGGTTCTTTCCTTTTGGCTGAACTAAGAACATGATGTGTTTTAACACTTCTCACACCATAGAGGTTTTTCTTTCAGACTTCTGAGTGGTAGATAACAAGTGGGAATAAAAGTTGGAAGGATATTAACTTGTTGTCTATTGCCTGATTTTTAATTTGATAAGTTATAATCTCAGTTGTACATAAATGTACTCTGGTTCTGACAATTTTGGTCCACAGAATTAGTGCATAAAACTGTATCTGTGTCCTGCCCATGGCTGCCCCTTCTCGGTAACGTGCCATCTGGACAGAGGCCTTCTGCTTGAAGCCTGCTCTGATGCCACAAGGTGTTCAGGATGACTGTGGGAGGGGAGCAGAATCAGGGCTGGGGCAGAGACTGAGGAGAATTTGCAGCATGGTAGGTCTGGATCTGCGCTTTCTAGTAGCACAGGTGCTGGTATGGAGGCAAAAGCAGCTCTTTACATCTTGGTGACATCTCTGGTTAACTGTTTCCTCTGCAGGCTAATTGCCTGATGCATTTCTTTTAGATGTTGTCTTGTCCTTGATCATCCCTGTGTCTGATCTTGCCCATTGTTCCTACAGCACAGAAATGCAGACAGTTATGGTAATCTGCCTACAGGGTTCTAAAAAAAAAAAACAAAACTGCATTCTTATGAGGCTACTTCATTTTCTAATATGTCCAACTTAGCATCTTCAGATAAACTCAATTTAGTAACAGGCTCAGCATCAACAAATGCAGCATGACTCATCCATCCATTGCATTTTTCAGTTTTGCCTCCACTTTAGTCTTCTGTCAAGTTAAAGTGAGGGATCCTGTGCCCAGGCTTGCTGTTAGATGGTTAGAAGTTGCTGTTCTGGCTACAGGCCTCACAGATCTGTCTGTAGAGGGTATTACAGAGTGATGATTAGTAACTTCCTGCAGACTCCAGTGAGCCGTCTGTGTTTCCGCTCCTTGAAACGTGCTGTTATTTTCATCACCCATTTGGTTTGTGTCAGCTCAGTTTACATGGTCATTTTCACATAATAAACAGGTAGTTAAACTGGGCATACGGCATTTCCCAGGGCAGAGTGTAATTTTTTTACCTCTTAGCAGAGTGAACTACAACTACTCTTAGATGTAAGTAGTTGGTGAAGGAGTTGTAAGTGAAGCCTCAACTTTTTAAATACTTGTGTTTGGGGAGTGGGAACGTGTGAGTTCCCATTGATGAGACTAGGGCAGCGGGGTGGCTAAAGCTGCTGTTCCTGAGAAGGATGAGGTGGTGTGTCTGGGATGCATGCCACCAGGATGCTCTTGTGTAAACACCACACAAACCGTGCCTGGACTGCATCCTCGAGGAACAGCTACTTTAGGACTGCCCATTTGATATTAACCTAGGAGAAAGTGCTTTTCTGCTTGCAGTGGTGTAGGAGATGTGGGAATGGGTATGGTGGCCTTGCCTGCTGTGAGGGCAGAGGAGGAATCCTGTGTGTCACAGAGGGATGGGCATCAAAGGCTCAGTTCTTCAAACAGTGCAGTGAGATGAAGTGACGTGAACAAAAGGCTTTATCTCCTATTAATGTACAAGTTTTTTGTCATCAGAGTATCTTAACAAGACAGTGGGGACTTATGAAACAGATTTTCAGGGAAGTTGTAGGGTCTGAAGCAGTAGTTTGCTGGGTGTAGAGAAGCTGAATTCCATTATATAGTTTAAGGCAGTAGGTCAGAAAGCTTTTGGTATGGAATGAAGCTGAAAGAGTAATTGGATCTTCTAGTAGTTAACTGTGCCATCTTCAGTCCTCCTACCTGTCATTTAGGTTGTCCCCAAAACCACTGCAGGAAATCTTCATTGCACTCATTTTTCTCTCTTCAGTTTGCAGCATGGCTGCTATTACTTCAAAATAAAACTTTGAGCAGGGGGTTGGGGGGCAGCTCCATCTTATTTCCAAGGTGTTGGGGAGGATGGCTCATGATGAGAATAATCCTGCCATCAGAAGTTTGTTAGGCAGTATGGAGATGGGTGGCAGCCTGGCTGATGGATACTTGATTGTGATGGCCTTTGGGTGGGAGGCAGGATGATTCAGGATTTCAGAGGTTATCAGAGACTCATCCCCAGTTGCTTGTTTCCCTACCAGAGAAAACTTTCTGGTGTGTACTGTGTGCCAGAGACTGTGGCCGGTCTTACCGCGAGCAGGGGGATATCAGAAGCCCTCCCTGGTGCTAAATCTCCTGATTAGACTTGCTACCAGCACCTATCATCAAGTCTCTGCTGTTTTCATACAGTGCTCTGCCCAGGTGACAGAAGCAAACCACCTGTATTTCCCAATGTGTAAGATAAACTGCTATTTTCAGTATCAGGTAGATTAGTTTCACTCCATTTGTGATCCCTTTTTTATTTCACAAACAGCCAAAATAAAAAGTGCCTCATCAATTGTTTGTCTAGTTTTTGAGAACATAATAATTAAAATATCAACCTGTTTGAACAGATATGAACTTTGTTACAGTTTTGTCTTATTAATAGTTAAGAGAAGCTGTTGTGAACTGAATAGTTTCATGTAATTAATATTTCAGTGAAATTAATATTTTAATAGCTATGCCAAGTCACAGCATTGTGGGAGTCGGTATGATAACCTCACGTGTTGTTTCAATTGGGTGGTGATACCAGCAGCCACTTGGTCTACAGAAGAGTGTAAAACAGTATTTGCTGCAGTCTTTAGGCACTTAAATTTCATATATCAGAACTGAATGAGGCGAGTGGCTTCCAAGGTCATTGGTATCCAGTTGCTGTTATCAAGGCAGGTACAAGGGCAGCCAGCCACAGGTCTGCTGATGCACAGAGCTGCCTGAGGGAACTCCCCGGTGCCATTGAGTCTTATTCCTGAGGCTGGTGCTGCTCCTGTGCCCACCAGCCTCTCCTGGATGAAGAGCTGCAAGATGTGCTTGGGGACAGAAGAGCAGAGCCCCAGGAGCAGAAAGGATGTTCCCTTACAGAGGGGCACAGTGGGGCTGGAGGAGGCAGTGAATGAATCTGCCCCGCGTGTAGCATTGGTTCAGGGACTGGGATTGCCAAAGCCAGGCTCTGAAGGTTTTCCTCTCTGTGTTGTAAAGGCTGTTTCCAAGAAGGCTGTTATTTGAAAATAAGCATTCACTCAGGGTCACTTTACAGAGAGTCTATTGACCGATTTCACCTCTTTGGGTGTTTGATGTAGGGCCGCTGCGGCTGGCAGCTGCTGGCAGGAGTCCTGCAGCCACCGAGAGCAGGGAGCAGATGATTACAGTGTTAACAGAACCCTTTCCTTTCTCAGCACGCTTAACTGAATGCCTTTTTATGTTTACAGCCCATTTCTGTGGCTCATTTCACTGTTTATGATTATCCTTTTTTTTTTTTCCCCCTTCCAGTTGTCATAGATGTCATTTTGCAGTTCCATTTCTAATGAGAAACATATGCATGACTTTGTCATTGTTGGCATTACCTGGCTTGGTAGAAATTACTATTTTTAATCAAAGGCAAACATACTGATTAAGGATGCCACAGCACTCCTCTGCCTATGGGGAACGTTAACAGTTTATAAATTGTTCTTGGTGACAATTCAGTAGTGAATTACTTTGATATATATGGCTAATAAATTAATATGATTAAGTTAATGAGTAGTACAAGTGTTGCCAAACTCCACTCGTCGGGCTTTTAATGCTGCTCCACATTTGCAGCTCTAGCTTCCCCCTGTGGTGAGAGGATCAGTGCTACCTACGCACTGTCATTGTGATAAATGGCATATCCCACAGTGCCCTGCACTCCATCTGGTGTGTCCCCAAAATGAGAAATATTTTATACAAATCACACACTCAGAAGCTCAAAGGGCTGTAGAAAGATCTATTTTTTCAAACAATAATAAAAATTCATACATCTCTTTAGCAACTCTTCATTTTTACTGTCATAATGAATGCGTATAGCTTTGGGGAAAGGATGCTCGTGTGAGTAACACGGGAAAGTTACCCACTACACAGTAAAAGCTGACAAATAAGTTACATGCTCACTCTTTTATTTTATCACAGAATGTTCAGAGATAAAAAATGATGTTAGAACATCTATTTAACTGGATTTTAAAATTAAAGACCATGTATGCCACATGATTGAGTACCACCCCATCTCATGCCAGCAAATTTCTATGCTGAAGGGAGCATGAATTTGAGTGAATGAGGAATGCAGGATCATATCATTACTCTTTCAGATACATCCATTCAGTAGAGTTCTGATAATCTAAAAACTCTACCCAGTGACTATGAGTGACTATGAGTCACTGGGTTCCTCTTTCCTTTTCTCTTTTAATATTATCTTTCTTTGGGGATCCATTTTTAGTGTCTGCTCTGTCTGTGAGGGACATTACATTTTTGACAAATGAATGGTTAAATCTGTCAAGAATTGACTGAATGGTTAACCTTGTTGTAAATTTAATTTACACATAGCCTCAGCTACTAATTATTGTCCGAGAAGTGTGAAACTCAGTAATATACTTCCATTTTTAAGCATTTGCACATTTTTTTTTAATAAAATTTGATCCTGCTGAGTTCCTACGTCTTTGGAGATGACAAAGTTCAAAAGTGGTCACACTGAGAGAATTAAGAATATATTCTCTTAACACTCAAGGAAGATCTGTGCTGAATTTATTGATTTGCAGATGGAAGGGAACCGCTTGAAAAAGTTAGCCCAAGTATCACAGACATAACAAAATCAGTAAGTTTTAATGTCTTTTTATAGTCTGTGACGTTCTTTCCTAGCAGCTTTTCTGTTAGCCTGGTGTCTGAAGGCATTGGGGTCTGTAATGATAGTAATACCTGTCCTGCTTCTCTCTGTCTTATCTTTAGCTGACTCTGAAACTGTTTCAGCTTTTAAAAGTCACTGTTTTTCACTTTGAGTCATTTTAAAAATTAGGAGGTATGAAATATTTCCCTTCAGGGCTTTCTTTTTCAGCAGGACTGTTTTGGCACTAACAGCTATTGTAATTGACTAGGTTTTTGTTAGGTTTTATTTTCCTTTACAATGATCAAGTTGAACAAATAATAACAGTCTGAAATGTTTCCCATTCAGTACCTTTAACCAATATCACAGCAGGTGTATTTAAATGTCTTAAGAGTGTTTGTGTAAGAATCCCAGGGAGACTGAATATTGTACAGTCCTGCATTTTTATACAGGAAGCTGTTTTATTTGATTCCTTGAAGTTTGATGTCATTGAAGGATTTTTACATTCATGCTAATAGAGAATGGCTTACTAGTTTAGCTGGTTGCAAGGTTCATCAGATGCCCTGTAGGGTGATGATCCTCTGGTAGGCAGAGTAAGCATCTTCAGATTCTGGTCTCGTTACCTTGAGTGACATAACACCTTTTCATGATTCTCCATTGCAAAAGGAGCATATTTTATGCTTACACCAGAAATTGGAGTATTATGGCATACATTCAAAGGCAAGGAGCAGAGATCCTCACCAATACCCCTACTCTGCTTTAGGTTTATCTGGCAGTATTTCAGAAGACCTTGTAAGATCAAGATACCTGCACACACTTATATTTTTATTCACCTGAGGTTCAGAGGTAACTGCCTGTAGCTCTTTAATAGATACAAATGTAACTGGCTGGATAATACATCTGTGGTTGCAGAAAAAAATTTTGAGCTATAACCTATTTGCAATGCTAAAAATCTACTAAAATTACATAAATAATATTACCTTAAAATGCAGATTCAAATTTATATTAGATTTGAGTAGTGTGGTTTCCTGAAGAAAAGCTTTGTAAGGCTGTAATTTGGCAAAATTCTTGGTATAGCAACATTGCTGCAAATTGTTACCAAAAAATAGGGAATAAATCTCGATTAAAAAGTAAGCATGTGTTATACAGGTATTTCCATAGTTACCATTCTGGTCAGGTATGAAGCACTTTTAATGTAATTTAACATCTGTTCTTCAGTCCTTGTCATACAGACCTCTAGAGCCCAAAACAAGTGAAATACTCAAGTATGTTTTTAAGATCAGGCAAACAAATAATCCCATTGATTTGGTTTCAGTTATTTGTTTGCTTAAACATGTGTTGCTGCTTATAATGCATTCTTTTGGTAAATAGTGATTTCAATAAGTGCCTGTCTCAAATCAGTGCTTCTCTTTGATTGCCCCAGTGGTCTTGGTTCTTCAACTGTCTTGGGTGGCTTTGTGAAAAGCTGCAGTATGTTTTCTGAAATGTATTTTGGGTGCTGATTGGGAAGTCACCTTGAAGATGGTAGTTATGTATTCTTTTTTGGCATTTACTGCTCCTGATTTCTGGGTTTTGCAGCCTTTGCATTGGTTTTGCAGAGGGAGGATCTTGGTTGCTGAAAGTGAGAGGGTAAATGTGTTGAAATTAGGCCAGTGTTTCTGTGGGTGATCAGGAGGATATAATCTATGTCTGTCTGCATGAAGTTGTGAAAACTGCCCTGGTAATCTGAGAGATTTGTGCACATTTTCTGGGCATATGCAGCAAGTGGAGGGGAGTGAGCTGAGCACTGAAGGCTGCCTTGCTGTCCTTTCTCGAGAAGCTGCTGGTATAGCTGATCTCAAGGAGCAGATCTTTGCTGTGTAGAAAGTGCAGTGGCTGCAGTTGGTGTTTCCTCCTGTGCAAGAAAAATGTGCTCTCCTTTCAGCCCTTCTCAAGTAATAAAACGCGATGCCAAGTGCTGGCAACAAATTAGGATTCATGATGAAAAGAAAACATCTCTTACTGAGCAATTTGAAGAGGTGCACAGTTTTATTTTGAAGGTAACATAACTAAAATAGATTTTGTTGTCTGATCATTCTCATTAAGTGACTGGGAAGATACTAAGATTTCACTGGAAATGTATTTATATTGCATGAAATATTTTATCACAGTCAGCATTAATTGGTGTAAAGAAATACAAGCTGACTTAATGAGTGTAGCCTTATACACCATCCTTTTGCTAAAGAGAAAGACCTCTTGAGTTTGCAGAGACACGTGGTGATAGCAGTTGGCATTGTAGCTATTTTAAAGATAAATTTTGGACCATAGTTCTGGAGGATTCAGTCTAGAAACTGAATTCATCGTGAAAAGCTTTTGCAAAGGAAAACAATTCCTAAGGCTACTATCCTCCTGTGACTTCAGTATGAAAGGCTTTACTTCAGAAAGAGAAGCATTTTATATAATACACGCCTGAATGTAAATGACAGACATTTTATTAGGAAAGGAGAGTCTTTATTAAAATATAATGATCTACATTGTTTTTATGTAATCTAATGAATTGCAGTAAAAGCCTGAGAAATGAGCTGGAAAAGGTAGAGTACTCTCCCATGAAAGCAGGCTATGATAACCTTTTTGTAATTCTTTAACATGTTGAAAGAGTATTTCTACACAGACTTATTAAATTAAGCAAGGTCACCTTTTCATTTTATTAACAGATTTAGTTTGCCAGATCATGGACTTTGATTCTGAAAAATGTGGATGAATGATGTAGTAACATATGTCAAGTAGAAAATTGGTTATAAAATGTTAAATCATTTTGATACACACATCTCTCTTTTTACCATTGCACAATTGTAAAAAATAGAGCGCTTAATTACTGTTTTTCACATTTGCATATTGATTGGAAGTGCTTTAATAATAATAATGATGATATTTCGAAGTGGATTCTCTCTCCTGACTGGGGCAGTCTCAATCTAATATTTGCATAAAGGGAAGAGAACATTCTTTTCGATGGCAATATAGTAATAGAAGTGTAAAATGTTGTTCTTTGACAGTGTGCAAGTATTGCTTTCAAAGCTTAATTATGAATAATAACAACGAGTGAGACTGGTGATAGACTTAAAGAGAAGGACCACATATATTGTATTTATCTGTCTGATCCAGTTCAGCAAAGCAGGTATAAAACTGATTCTGTGTTACACAAGTTGTTGTTTGGCATTCCAAAATCCCTGCATGAATATTAGTCTTTTTCTGTAAAGTATACGTATGAGGAAGAAAATTATATTTCACACCCATTACATAAATTTAACACAATATCTTACTGTAATTGTTTATAAAGGATTTCGTAGTCATTTCCAATTAAGACAGAAAATTTCCTTTATATTTCCAGTCTCTTGGAATTACTTCTTTCCTGTATTTACATGTTGCCAGTATAGTCTAAGCAAAAGTACCACATAAGCTCCTTGGTGGTATGTGTAACAAGACTGGGAGAACATCCCATGGATAGCCCCAGACTTTATGTAAATAAAGGTGTTACTGTAACAGATTATTTTCACATTGCATATGTGCTTTCAAATGAAAACACACCAATGTACAGATGTCTCTACATCTCACTGTTGTTAACAGCTGAGTAGTTCTGCACACATATGCAGGAAGGCTCCTCTTGCTACCCAGGGCACGCAGGCAGGGTACGGCAGAGAGCAGTTGACTTGGCCCTGGCAATCGCAGAGCAGGTGACTTGATTACACTGAAATCAGGCAGAAAATGTCCTCTTCTGGCCACTCGAGTGAATCAGTCAAATTATCGAGTGGCAAAACTAATTCTATGCCTTGGGCCATCAGAGCTGCCACTTCCTATAAGTCAAGCCTTCACTTAGTGTGAAATTGTTTTTTATTTTATTCTCTTTCATTTATTATGCTTATTTCAGCTAATCCACTTAGTGAATGTGAATTACCCAGTATGCTAAAGCTGTTTCAGATGTGCAGCCTTCTCATGCTTTAGTGGTGAAATACAAGGACTGCTCTCCTTTTAAAGCATTCTGTCTCCGTTATAAGCTATGCAGTTAAAGTAATATTTCAGTTTTTCAGATGAGAACTTGAATGAAGAGAGGAGTTTGAATACTATTTAAAATTATCTAAGAGTGCATATAGTTGAGCTTTCTTTTAAAAACAGGTATAATTCAGATGGGTCACATTTTTAAGAACTAGAAACATATCTGCAATCAGTTGTAGGCCATTAAATAATAGTTAATTTGAGGGAGTCTGATGGAATGTATATTCCCTTGGAAAGCACTGAGTATTGCTTCCAGCATTAAAATATTGCCTTAAATTCTGGCAGAAAAAAAGCAAGATTTGCTCCATGTTCTCGTACAGGTGATAAATCCTGGGCAATACTTGGGTGTGTGATTCTGTCCCTCGTTTGTCTGTGTCCTTTGGTACACAGCATTAATGTTTGCCAATAAAGAAGAGCAAAATGTACAGAGTCTTTCATTTCAAGCAGAGAAATATAAAAAAAGAATGAGACTAAAATGTTGAATGCTTGTGGTGATGGGCAAGGGCAGTTGCTACAGCAGAGTGCTTCACAACAGACAAGCAACAGTAGTCAAAGGCACCTCCATAGGCATCCAAGTACGGTTTCCTATAGGTAGAAGTACAAAAATACATAGATGTGAACGTTTCATATGCTATAACATAGGGGCTTGATTCAGGAGAAACCCCATACATTGTTTTAACTCATATTCACACAGAGCTTTGAGCTGACATACATCTTGGGCAGATGAGGGGGCTTGGAGGGTGCAAGGAAGTAAGCAGAGCCTCAAAAAGAAAAGTTGAAAGGATCATACTGTGATTAAGATGAATGCATTGCTGACAATGTCAGAGCAACAGCTGCTAAATCTAGGAGGCACTTGAAAGAGTCTCTCTGTTTTGTTATATATGGAAGTCAATAGGTTATTTGGGCTAAGAACACCCTATTATTCAAATTCAGCTGACCCAGAAAGCCATGCCATCTTTCAATGGCAATTCAGAGGGCTTTGCCATTTAGATCGTGGGTTTGGTATTTCCCAGTACAGAATTGTTCTACATAGTCTTGTATGACATATGGATATATTGATCTCAACTTTTTTCTTTTTTTCCTGAAATCTATTAGATTTGTCTGTATAAGGCTGCTGAGTGCTATTTTGTGTTTGGAGCTGGGTGGGGTTACTGAAAACTTGTCACCAAAATCTCTTCTTCAAACCTATAAACACCAAGGAAATGTACCAGAAATTGTTCTGGCCTTCTTGTTTTGGAACTACTTCATTAAATTTTTTTATTACAGATCCTATTTTTTCAGAGTAGCCTATCAATCCTTGTATTGGTTAAGCATGAGTCCTCATCCTATTGAGAAGTTGTGTTCATTGATGGAAAGTTTTCTCTGTAGGTTGTGCAGGAAAATATCCTGAGGAAAGGGGGTTTGCCTGTTGATACGGACACGTCCTTCCCCTTCTGATGTGTGTCTCTTGATCTCCATTTTTCATTGCATCATATCACTTTGCCTTTCCTCTTTATTTTCTTGCCCTTGACTTTTATGTCTACAATACAATTTGTGTTGACCTTGAGGTTGCCCTCAATTAGCTTGAGCCATTTCAGTATCGTGGCCCACACCAAAATTCTCCACAACAGTCTTCTGATTTGAAAAGCAGAGCCTTTCTAGAAACTGGTCTATGACCATTTTTCTTTCCCCTTCTTCCCAAGTTAGTGTTTATTTCCAGGCAATAAAGAGAAGCAGTGATACAAAAGAGATAGAAATCAGAAGCAATAAATCATAGGATTGCTTCTGGTAGGTTTCCCATGCTCATGCCTGCAGTATCTCTACCACCTGCAAAAAGAGGAGGATTAGGAAAGGTTTGGATGAGACAGATAAATCTTATCCCTGTAAGTTCAACAAACCTCTCAGGATCCAAAGGATTGCTGCCAGGGATCAAGATCAGGAATTTGATGAATAGTAGGCAGGCAGCAGGTTGTGCTGGCCCCATGTTTGACCCTCAAGTAGGAGGAGGGTGTTGGAGTGGCCACAATGCAGAGGATTCTTTGCTCTGCATTGATGACAGCAACCCCAAGACCCCGCTCATACGCCTCCGCCTATGGCTACGCTTGGTTGCACGCCATACCCTTTGTATGGAAAGCTGGTATTGGCCAGTTCCTTTGGCTGTCCCCCTTGTGCACTGGAGTTTGTTCTGCACTGACAGCAAGGAACCTTATCATGGCTGGGTGGGGAGTGGCTCTGGCCTGTGAGTAGACAGAAATGAGGACAGTTTGTGTTGTTATCGTCAAAGATGTGGTATGATCAAAGGCCATCCTTTGATCTCCTTGGCTACTTTTTGTTCTTTTTTACCTCTTTCTCTTATCATTCATCAAGTGTTTTTCTGAAAGATTCTGATGTATGGAGCAGTAGTGGTCCAAATGTTTATTTGTGTAACATCTCTAGAACATCTGTGCTGATACAGTAAAAATAACAATGAGATCAAAGTAGTTTATTAAAAAGTAAAGTGTTGCTTAGTTTTAGGATTTATTACCTGCTTTTTTTAAAGGCTAAGATAATTGGCCACTCTGTTAATTGAGGAACTAGCTGGCCTTGGAGGTGAGCTAATTTTCTCTGCTTTCATGTTTTCTATCTCCAGAAAATCATATCGGTCTCTAGAAGAAGGGGTGAACTGTGGGGTCTAATGTTACCAGTCATGTCACACACATATTTTTGCTAGATGAGAGCTAGAAACATAACTAATACTTGTATCTTCTGCATCACACAATTTTATTTTTATACATCTCCTATGAAGTAACAAATGCAAGTTTTGCCATGGATTTTGTTGGATGCCATTAAATTGCAATTGGAATAACAGTTAAATATTGTGAAACAAATCTTCACAAATAGCAGCTAAGGGGCCATCAGTATCTCTTACTATATACTGTTTCAGCAGCATCTTTAAGTTCTGAATTTACTCTTTACAATTTAAAGGAGAGAGGGGTTGCCCATCTCAAAGTCAGTTATCAAGATTCAAGACTGTGCTAGGTTTTGACCTGTTTTTGTAGTGACATTCTGTCAGCAGGAAGTTGAAATGAAATATAAATACCTTCCCCTTATTTTGATATTAAATCCCAGATTAAAAATTAAACTTTTTCTGAAGCAAAATATGTATGCATCGTTGGTTAATTATGGTGTAGCTGTGACTCGAAAGATTCATGAATTAAATTTATAAGGTAAAGTAGGTTGATATTGTCAGTCTAGACTTGTAAGAGTGTAAGTGAAATAGTTTGGGTTTGCCTGTTTCTACATATCTACAAGAACTGGCATGAAATCTGTGCTAGTCCTACATATTTTTTTTCTCCAGCACCTAGATCACATTCCATTGCATAAATTTATGTCTTGGTAAAACTGGATTTCTAGTGAAAATGTTTGTGATTAGTTTTTTTACTTTCTGTTTTGCTTGGAAAAAATTCTAATTTTTTGGGTTACCTTTTCAGTTAAAGACTGGCTGAGCACAGCTCTTAGAGATGTAACGTTTTGCAACATTATTTGTATTAAGGGGAATTCAGGGACCCACAGCAACTTTGACAGGAAAAGTACTTTGGATGACAGAAGTTACTGAGATAACTGGAGCTGGTCACATCTTGATTTTAGAAGGCTTCCAGTTTATAGCTGCCCTTCTAGAGATGTGGGTTGGTAATGATTATTAATACTGTCTTTAAAAAAAAATAATCTTACACTCAATTTCAGGGCATTCTGCCTGCCTAAGACTAGTGAGACCAGGCATTTATGGTGAAATTGTAGAGAGCTACAGTAGATTAGTTAAAGTTACAGTCCCTCCACATTTGTATTCTATTTGGGATGTCACTTCCAGTAAGTGTTTAAAAAAATGTAGTGGTGCAAATGGAAAAGTTTCAGCAAATACTAAACAGAACAGTGAAGACTTTTGTTCCTCGTTAAACCGTTTCTTGATGTTTCCCCATAGATTTTCATCTAAACACTTGCTAATCCCGGAGTTCTGACAGGCGAGGCCTGCTGAATTAGGCCAACCACTGCTACAAATAGCTAGTGCACATGAAACAGTAATCATTGCTTTCCAGTCTATTATTAGATTAACTTCGTAGGGATTGCTTTTTTCTCCTGTGAGTTGATGCATAAATGACATGCTTTACCCTCCAATAAATCTAACAGCAGAGTGGCTATGACATGATGTTCATACCCCTTAGTCCCATGACAGATTATTTTTGATTGCTGCAGAAGTTTACAGCAGCTTGAAACCATTAGAATTTAAAGGCATCATTGAAATTTTACAGCATACCTGACTCAGACACAACAGGGCTAGGAGCGAGCGGAGTTTGCAGTGTAGTGGCTCTGTGTTGTGATTGCCTGTCACAGGGAGTCTTACTCAGCTATACAGATCCCTGGCTGTCGTTTGGGGAGCTTGAACAGACCTCTAGCACTGCACATTTGCAGCCTGTCCTTGGAGAAGTACCTTCCTGTGCCTATAGAGACTTTCACCTGGAGACAGATGTAAGAGTTGAACATGTGGAGAGCGTGTTGTGGGTACACGGTACTTCATGTGCTTGAATGGATGAACTTAGAACCAATTGAAGCGTTGTTGCTTGTTAACCTTTTATAAGATTATGTCAGTGATGGTAACCTTTTCCCCTACTTAGCAGTGTATAGAAGCTTGCATTGTTAAAGGATCAAATTAGTATCATATATGTGCTTTTAATAGCAGGTCTTTTCAGATTTAAAAACTTTTCCTCTGATGAAACCCAGATAAAGTTTGCATAGCTCAATATTCTTAAAAACCAAGGTGTTCACTATTATTGTGTCTCATCTGAGCGAAGAACTGTGTTTGGCTCTGTTTCTGAACTGTTTACCTGTTCTTTCCTACAGCTGTCTAAAATTTGCAGCTTTTTGGCATAAGAAACAACTACAAAATTGCAGTCTAACTAAATAGGAAAATATACATTGATTCGTGTGTTTGTACATACCGAAATACTTAGAGCTGTTTAAATGTCTCTAGATTGCTATTCTGTGTGCCTTCTTTTTTTAAGAAAAAAATAGACTCTTTGATCTCACAGCTTTGATTTTGTGTTCTGGACAACATGATTCAACCTGCTAGTGTTCTAGGTATGTCAAACAGATTCAGGTCAGTGGTATCAAGAAGAGAGCCAGTCTTTACATAGATCTGCAGTATCCTGACAGTTTATACTTGACAAATGTTCTTTTTAAGGTCTGGCATCATAGCAAATAAGATAGGAAGACAGTTTAAATGATACATGTTCTTGATAGATAAATACAAAATTCTCCAAAGAAAGCTTTAAGATAATTGCCCTAGGCTGCCCTTTTTTCCTTTAAAAAAAGAAAACAAAAAACCCCAAACAAAAACCAACAAAACCCAGATGTTTAAATCCTTATCAGGTTTGAGTGGTAAGTTTTAGAAATGGGTTCCCAGTTCTGCAAATATTGTGGTCACAGGCTAGCTTTTCCTGAGAGCTCTTTAGCAGAAATGTCTGCTTTTGTTTGAGAAAGAAAATAGGATAGGAAATGACCAACAGATTTATTTATTTCAAATCCTTAAGCTCTCTAAATTTTATGTATCAGTGTGCTTATAATATCTTTTTGGAAATAGTACTGATTTCATTACAGTAAATTATTTATGCCTGAAGAAAAGAATAACTAAAAGACACTAAGAAGGCATTTGGAATTTCCAAATATGAACTTTCACTACTTGAGCACAAAAGCTTTGCACATTAAGTCAGGGAAGAGAATTAGAATCATAGAATCATAGAATTAATACTTTCTGTATTAGAATTAATTCTGTACCCAAGCATACATTAAATTTGGTCTTATTAGAACATATTAATTTGATTTCAGTTTCTTACAGCATTCTTGAACAGGGTTTGGGTCTCATCTCTGTGATAGTGTTGTGAATTTGAATACCTGAGCTGCCTGAGTTCTGGTTGCAGTTCACCTGCATGCTGCTGCTCCAGCAGAATCTACAAGGCTGAGTGGTTTTTATGGTACTGTGCTTGCCTGTAATGTCTGCAGGAGTGACATCTTACCTTTCAGTGCAGGCATTTCTACCTATTTTGTGATCTTTAGTGCTATAAATGATGATGAAGATATAATCAATTAGGCTCTGTCTCACAAAACCTTCTGCAGACGAAATAAAGGGTGATGACAATACAGGGAACCATATAATTTCAGAATTAAGCCATTTTTCTTCTGACCCTTGAGAGTCAAAACTGAAGGGAACCGAGGATTAATCCGTTGTTTATATCCATGTGTAACCTTGCAACATGTGGATTGAATCTTCTCTGCACCTGTAGTATAACCTTTTCCTCATGTCACAGAATAGTACCTTAACTAAAACCACAGCAGCTTTCTAATGACTTCAAAGAAACTCCAAACCATATTCAGGTTGAAAGCATTTTGTTGTTTATCATTTTTAGCATAGCGCATATTAAATGTAATAACTGATGAGTTTAGAGGAACAATCTCTTACCATATGCAAGAAATATGCTTCATAAGTTATACACATCTTTAAGAACTGTTAACTTTTATAGAATTTGCTGTGACAAGTCATTCTGGGAAAGCGTACTTGTGTTTTCAATTGAGGTTCCAACATTTGGTTGAAGTATCTTCTGTACTTCTATCATCTCATAATTTCCTTCAGAGAGAAGAGAGAACAGTCTGTGTGTTGGGTGGGAGGATGAGGGAATGCTAATTGAAACCATGTAATAAAAAGGTAATTTAGCAAAACTATTAGTTTTGGGGTTTTTACTATTTTAAGCCTATTATTTTTAAAATTACTTCTGTATTAAAAAGGCTGTAAAACTACACTGAATGTCAGCACATTGCATCTTAATTCTCATTTTCCTTTGCATGAATAGTAAAATCTTTATAAATTGAGAACTAAAATTAATTGAATAAACGTCAGTTGAACATTTTTATGTTTCTGTTTGAATTAAAAAAAGCATATTGCAGACTTTCAAGAACACTTAATGGTTTCTAACATTGACCACACCTCGAACACAGTACAGGGAAAAAGTGCTGATGGAGGGAAACAAAAGCCAAGAACAAATGTTAATTAGTGTTGTATGATTTACAGCTCTGTTTACTGCTGTAATATAGTTGCCAACACCCGTATCTTCTGCTAGATCCTGGTCCTCCATCCAGTAAAGAACTGATATCAGCAGCTGCTTTTTTCAGAGTTATGGCTGGTGAGTTCAGTGTGGAGATGTACCTGGAGACAGACTACAGGCTTCACCCACAGAACTTTAATTTTGATTTTTTTTTTCCAGGTCACTTTTAAGCCAAATTGGTTTCTCTGGGTAGTTCCTACAAACCCCTCATAAGGAGGGACTTCCAATGACATTGGTAATACAGAGATTGGAAACCAGGGAAAGCAGATGTAAAACTGGGGCAGGAAAACACAGGGCTGCTTCAGTACTCCTCGCTTTAGGAAATAATGTGGGGGATGGGATTGTTCTGGCCAAGAAACTTAATGACAAAAAGAATCTATAGGTTCAAGTGGATCACAAATGGAATCACTTGTTGTGGCTTCATGGGTTTTTCTGGTTTGTTTTTGGTGGGGTTTGGGGGTTTTTTGGTAAAAGACTAGTTCTTACTGTGGGGTGCCTTGGCAATGGGCAGTTGTGTGCACTGCAGGGGAGGCCTGTGCTGTAGTGCTGGCTGTAGAGCTTGGTGGCCACCCCCTTGCAGAAAGAGGTAGAGTCTCCTCACTTTTAGGGTTTATGATTATGAGGAACTTTTCCACATCTGTGAATTGTACCAAATTCCTTGAAAGAGCAAGAGAGCTGTTTGGTTTGGGATTTGGTTTGGGGTTTTTTTCTCCAATCCCTGAGGTGGAAGCAATGTTACCTGCAATTTATGAGCCAATAGTATGGCGTAAATCTTACTTTCTTTTCCTGGTGTAATTTGTTAATGGATGGCAAACTCCTCTTTCCTGAACTTGAAACCAGCTGCAATCCATGTACTATCATAAAAGTCACAAAAAACCCCAAGATATGTTAATTCTAAACATGCCAGTGAGTGTGGCCATACGTGCATGGGCGTATGTGCACACGTGTACACACCATCAGAGCAGTGTTGACATATCTTTTCTATTTGCTATCAGTTCTAAATGCTGGGATTACCTGGGCAATTGTTTTCTCAGAATGCCATAATGTAATCTCAAACCTAATACTCCAACAACCATGCACTAATTAAAACTGCAATTATATTTTTGCTCAAACAAAACGACTTAATAAACATTATCACAAACTGTTTACCCTTCCCAAAAACAATTTATGTTCACTAATACAATTTCCCATTAAAACTGCTGCCAGGTAAATTAAAAACTCTTGAAATAGTAAGTAAGTGGGAAATTAATTCAACAGTTTAATCTAGAGCTAATAACAGTTGCAAGCTCAGAAAAAGATTGCTACAGCGGGGAGTTAATTAACAGCTTATTCCCCATTTGATAAAAGTAATCCACTCTAATTCCAGTGTAATTTACCTCAATGTAATATAAAACCACAAGCTGCTTCTGGTGCTAGTAATTATTAGCCTTGTCCTGTGGCCACATTGACAATAAAAGTCTGCAGTATCTTAATAATAAGAGGCAGTCTGCTAAATGCCCACAATTAAAGATGTAACATGAAATCTTGAAGCTGCAACAATCATGTATGCTGCTAACAGACTGGAGGTGGGATTCCCCCAGAAAGAAGCTGGATGTATTGCAGTGCCTAGTTCTGGTAGCCAGGTCTGCCTGTCACCAGCCCAGCTTGCTCTGCTGTGGAAAGTTCTGGATGGTAAATGCAGTGGAGAGGCTGTAGGGTGCAGGTTGCTAACAGATCTCTTGTTATTTCAACCTGTGAGCAAGCAGGTGTAGATGCAGTTCTTATTTTCTTTGTTCTGCCAATAGAAAGTTGGGAGCTCTTGATCTGAAATAATCACACTGGGACTGAAAATTCACGGTAGATCTTCCAACCTCAGCTGTAGTGACATGTTTTCCTTCCTTTTATGTTTTAAATCCAAGGGTGACATTTTACATGTTCATATATGTATGTATACATGCATGCACATACATGAGCATTTATACAAACATTCATCTGTATACATGTGTTTTTCTTACAAATTTTCTTCTTTAATCCAAGGATAACAATTTTTTATAATGATTTTGATTTGCTCTTGAGGAATCATGGCAGTCTGTCACTAGTGAGCTCAGACTTTATGTAAGTACTGGCAGGTTTTTAGTGTTTGTTTTCTGAGAATCAGGTAGACTCCCTGGTTGGCTTGCATGGTGTATTGTCAGCACTTTGCACCGGCACTGATTAGGGATGCCATAGAAAGGAAAAGTTAGTACACTATAATCACAGCTTAACTTAAGTGCATAAAATTAAATGGCCTATTTAATAGTGTATGTAGAGATACTTGAAATAAAAAATGTGTGGCATTATTTTAACCTATTGGTTATTAGGAAGGGGGGAGCAGGCTTAATTTTCTGTTGTCACCTCAAACATTTTTTTAAAGTATCCATGTACTTGTGTAACTTCCTTCTGTGGTTTTGGTAGATTTCCCAGAAATAAAATGCTCCACTGGATACCAGTTGTTAACAAACACTTCTGATGTTTTAATTGTGGTGGGTTTAAATTGCTCTGAGAAAGAGTTAACTTTAGAGACTAACTTTGTAAATACAGAGCAGAGGTTCCAGGACTGTGTGCATATGTTGTTATTAGTGTCAGGGTTGGTGACAAAGGTGATGACAGCGACTGTAGAGATAGTTCAGTTACAGGTGGAGTATTCTTTTCCCACGTGTTCACAGAATCACAGAATGTCAGGGGTTGGAGGGGACCAACCCCTCTAGCATCATCTAGATTAGATCACACAGGAACGTGTCCACATTGGTCTGGAATGTCTCCAGAGAAGGAGACTCCACAACCTCTCTGGGCAGCCTGTTCCAGTGATCTGTCACCCTCACAGGGAAAAAGTTCCTCCATATATTAAGATGGAACTTTCTATGTTCCAGCTTGGGTCCATTTCCCCTTGTCCTATCACTGGATCTTTATTTCTGATAGCAGTGAGAATTCTTAGAAGAAACTCCTAGTATCTGACTATAACTACACTTAAACTCCCACTGCTTTTATTTATGCACTTAGCAACAATTTTGTTTAAACTTAATTTACAGTTCTGAGTTTGGAAAGAATTTTTAATGTTTGTTGTTAAACAAAATCTTCAGTAAAAAAATCTTGTCCATAAAGGCTTTTCTTTCCTGCTGGCATAGAACTCATCCATATATATATATATATATATTGTCTATATGCAAAGTGTCTAGTGTGAGTGAACTGATGCTTAAAATCCCATAGGTCAAGGATTGAAGCCCAGGTGGGCTGTGTAGAGTGTACTTCTGAGGGGCTGAGGCTTGCAGGAGAGGCTCAGGGTATAGGCTGGGATGTCTTATGAAGAGGAGTCGAATGAGGAGCTCCTCCCAGGCTGTGTGTACTGCCTGTTATGTGTATGTGTTGTGTGCTGTGATTTACAGATTAATGCATTAAAACAAAGTGACACCAAAAAAGCTGCTGTGGTTGACAGTCCTGGTAATGTGAGCTCCCCTTTTCAGTAACTGCTGAGTTAGGAGAGTCGGTGCAGGACGAGGGGAGTCCCCTTTGGTACCTGTGAGGTGACAGTGCCAGTATAATTATCCTGTGTTTTAAGGCTTCCTTTTCTGCATTGTCCTGACATGCTTTGGCAGGACACTGAGAGGCAACAACTGCTGATCAGACAAAACTGTGGCTTCTGCAGGCCGAGGAGCACGGGAGGTGCTGGTGGTCACATCCCCCGGGATGTGCAGCTCAGGGCAGGGCAGGGGGCGGCTCACCTGCTCTTGCAGGCAGGGCTGAGCAGTCCACTCATCCACAAACACCGTGGGGTTGTACACAGACATCCTCAGCGCTGCTGTGGCTCCCACTGG
>VXBZ01000688.1:981877-1092234 GCA_013399135.1 Heliornis fulica | reverse complement strand
AGAAATCAGAATAATGATCTGATGATCTGAGTACAGAGTGCAGACAGACTGTTTACATCCACAGTATGCAAAAATGAAGTTCTGCCATATTTCAAGGCGTTCACTATTTGCAACGATTATGACTCCCACAAAGAATTTTACACTTAGAAGGGTGAATTTATAATGTATGTGGCAGCCTGTGGACCTGGATTGCTCTTGGATTGCATGTGTGAGTAAACAGAGTTGTGTTAGAGGACCACACTCATAATCTGTGCATCCCTCTTGTGTAATCTGGGCCACAAAATTTCATCAGGCTATTCGTGCAGTAAACCTGCAGTATCTGAGCAGCACATCCAGTCCCAGCTCAAAGATTCAACTGGTAGAGAATTCATCCTGTGGTAGATTTTCCCCAGTGTTTATTTCTGTTATTAGAAGTTCACCTTTCTTTTTCCACTTTATATTCAACTTTATGCCTGTTGCTTCAAATTCATGGAACTTTATCTCCACAGTCAAGTGCTTGCCATTTTTCTTTCACCTTTTTTTTTTCCCCCTTACTCATCCCTAAATTCAGTGAGCTGGCAGCAGATGTACCCAGTGACCGGGAAAGTGCGGGTCCCCGACACGGCGAAATTCCATGGGTGATGTTGGTAACAGAAGCTGATAGGGACGAGGTACGGCTACACGCCGTGGAGACAGGGGCTGGGGCTGGCCATGGGAAGGGTGATTTCAGAGCTGTGTGCTCAGGTGAGAGCTAGGTGATACAATTCATGATTTATATATGATTTAAACTCAGGTTTGCAGTCATATAATTTGTCAGCCCATTTTTAGCAAGTCATTTATTTTCTTCTGCCCAGTTTGTCTGGCCTTTCAGACAACTTCCATTATGCTAATGTAATTAATATACATTCTAAAAAGCAGGATTACAGCAGTTTATTTCAGGAGTGTCTACTTTGCTTTTTTACATTTCCTTCCCTTGCTGCCACTCAACATTTCACAACTAATGCTAAAATAACCTGCTTTTCTGCACTTCTTTCTGGCATGGAAGGGCTTTCCTGTATTTCTCTGCCTCATTGACTCTCCATCTCATTTAAAAATCTTTGCTGAAAATACATCTTTTTCCCCTTGCATGACCCTCATAATTTTATCTCTCTCTGCTGTTATTTTAGTACGTAATTTTACTTTTAAACTAGCTGATGGCCCTTCATTTGAGAAAGGGCAATCAATAAATTATGTGCTGATTGTGGTTATTCTTCATCATATTTTTGTATTTCATTGTCCAGACTGTAACGGTTGATATATATTTTTGTTGTACTTTTTCACCTTCTTTAGGGTATCATTATTCTTGACTTTTAATAATTGAAAGAAAATTCAATCTTTTTCCCTCATGAAAGAGAGAATGAAGGAATGAATCTCTACCTGCTAAATATCATTTATATCAGTTAATGGCCTTGCTGAGGAAGCGCAAGCTTGACCAAACTTGACATGGGTTGAGCAAAGAAAGTGAATAGTTTTCCTGAGTAATTTTTAGTTCATACCAGTAAATCATCAAACAGTAGTTTCTAGAGGTAATAAGCTTCTGTGAAAAACTGATCAAGAATTTTTGAAATACTTTTTTGGGGAAACTTTTGTGGCAGCTTCAACAGGAGTAGATTTTAAGATCCAGCCCAGTCCTCTCCCCGCGGTGTGAAGGGGAGCTCTGCATCCTTCTGGAGGTCCGAAGAATAACTGGAATGTGAGTGTGCAGACTGGGAGTGCAAGACTTGGCTGCATAGGGTTTCATTTTCTTACAGGTTAGTTCTGAGGTTTCATTACATGCTGATTAAAAAAAAAAAGGACTGAGCAACGTTTGGAAATTTAGGAAGTTTTTCTGCCCACAGAGCTTCATTTTTAGCATTTTGTCAGCAGTTGTTTCCTCAGAAAGATGATTGGAACATATATAGTGAGAAAAGTTCGTCTTACTGCAGGTTTAGATATTTTTTTATTCATTTAATACTAAATGCTTACTGTAGCAGCACCTGCATATGACTTGGTTTCTCAGCTTTTAGGAATGGTTAGTGCTGGTTTGCTGTCACTCAGTAACTAAATTGTAATATGTAAAACCCAGTAATATATTCTTAGGTCATCTCAATGCCTGAATTGAGTCTTGTAAAGATTTTCATTATGGCTTGAGGGATGAGATGTGCATCTTATTCATTTGTTCATACAGATTCTAGCTGCTGACCCATTCATCAAATGCACAAGCCCAGGCCAACAGGAATGATCTCTCCAAGAAAGATAAAGAGGAGAAATTTCAAATGGAAGACATTGTTCTTTGTAGCAGCTCACCTCATCTGCCATCACTTGTAATTGATATTATCTAGCTTGTCATCCTTACTGTACCTAAGCTCTGCATACTGTGAGAGCAGCTGGGGTAAAAGGGGTAAATAGAAGCCATTGAGTTTATGAAAGAATACTAGGGGTCTTACATTTCCCAAACACTTTATGTGCTGCTAAGGGAGTACACTAGTATTATTTAGAAGCCTTTTAATTATTTCAGTCCTGCAAGTTCTGAAAAAATAGAGCTAGCAGGAACGCAGTATTGGCGAGGGAGTGTCATCAGTCAGCCAAAACCAAACACAGAGAGAGACTACCTTGCAATCTGAAAATGCTGATTGCACTTTGTGTGAAGCCAGCAGCAAAAATATGCTTACCTTATTTCTCAGTTTTGGTAAACAGCTTAATGAATATCTCACTGGCTAATGCTCTGTCCACAGCATTACAAATGAATGTGCTCATATTTTACTGTTAGAACTCCCAAAACTTTGACGCTGACACTCAATTTTGTAAATTTAAACCAGGAGAAATTTCATATGATACATTTTCCAACTTCTTAGCAAATTAAAAGGGCAGCTCCTACAGCCATAAAGATTATTTACTAACTTTTAAATATACTCACCAGTAAATTGTCTCGTGAACATGTCATTTTTCAGAATGCCTGTAAGGGTGCCAGATGATTTGGTAACGATTACTCAGTGCCAGTCATCTTGGGACAGAAATCTTTGCTATAAAGACTCCTGCTTGAAAGATTCCTTTCCTAGTTAAACAAGTTACTGTATTGCAGTTTGCTGAATTGCATGAAAAGCTCTGTCCTAGAGTCAGTCCCTCTGGTAGAATTCCAACAGAAAGTTGGTAAGGAATATCTTGGGAGTGAGCGATGTCTTGGCTGTGCTGAAGATAACACTTGTAGGAGATCTGCTCATTTCCTGAGCTCCGGTTCCTCATGATCATTTACTTAGTTACTGATTGCACCATACATAGCTACCTCTTTGTTTGTTTCTTTCCTCTATAAGAGCATTAACATGAGGAATCCTGACAAAACAGCTTTAATTTCTCTTTCAAAGAGTATGGGTAAGCAAGAAGGAAGCAAGTTGCTGCAACTTTGCATGCTCGAAAGGTAGTTCTGTTCTGAAAGTCTCTTTGGAGCACTGGGACAGGCTGCCCAGGGGGGTTGTGGAGTCTCATTCTCTGGAGACATTCAGGACCCATGTGGACACCGACCTGTGTGACCTGCTCTAGGGAACCTCCTTTGGCAGGGGGTTTGGACTCGATGATCTCTGGAGATCCCTTCCAACCCCTACAATTCTGTGATGCAACTTGGTAATAATATAGTTTGCAAGCTCCTAAATGTGGATAGCCAGAATATTTATTTTAACATGTATTTTTATTAAACTAGACAACATTATTACTGTCAGAGATTAAAGACTTGTAATGTGACTTTAATATTGTTATTAGATGTTAATGTCTTAGGGTAGTGCTCAGAAGATGAAATAGTTCTCATTTACTTTTCAGCACAATGAATACTAATTTGTCAGGGGACAATAGTCATCTTTGCCTTCTGTTCCGTTTGGCCAAATAGGAAAGACAGGAACGGAAGACAAGGATTAGTCATCTGTGAGTGTATGCAACTGGAGCTGTGAGTAAAGCCAGCTGAAACCCAACCCCACAGATCTCCCTCTCATTTTTCTGTTTTGACTAGATAAAATAAGAACAAACAGTAGGTTGTCCAATTTCCAACATTTCTAGTGGGAATTATTCATAAAAGTTTT
Organism: Heliornis fulica; assembly: GCA_013399135.1. Lineage (NCBI taxonomy): Eukaryota > Metazoa > Chordata > Aves > Gruiformes > Heliornithidae > Heliornis > Heliornis fulica. Next base: position 1,088,170 of record VXBZ01000688.1, on the reverse strand, counting down.
ATTATTTCTACAGTGGTTAAGAATACAATTTCATCTTACTGGCTGTGCTCTGCTCATCATATTATCAAGCTCTTTCAGGAAGGAAAAAAACCTTATTTCCTGGAGAGAGTTTGTTTTGTGCACTTACAACTTGGGGCTAAATCCTTCAGCTCAATAACAAAAATATTTAACCTTCTCGACAAAATCAAAGGAATTCTGTTGTCAGTAAATCTTCATACCTGTCACAGGTGGAACAGAGCAAAATCTATTTTTATTAGGATGTGGATTATCAGGAATGCATCTCTTCACCTGTAGATAAAATTGTTTGGGGCAATATTTTTGCAGGTCAGGAGCCCACGTTTACTTCCCAGAACTTGTTCACTGTTTGAATCCGCAGTGAAACACCTCAGTAGTTAATAAGAACATCGACATATGAAGCGGTTGCAGTTTATATTTTTTAAGTCTTACAGCGTTTTGCTTGTGGCAGCAAAATTTACATAGGAACTTGGCATGTGTACTGTCTCTTTCTCACTCTTCTGGGAGCCTTGAGGCTTCCAGTTAAAATTGCTGTCTGAGGAACAGCAGAGTTTGTGAAAGCTTTTGTCCCACGTACCTCATCATAGCACAGATACTAAAGCTCATAGAGGTGTTACTGCTGGGTGCCTGAGAACAGCTGCAGAACTCACTGGGTGCAGTTGCTTGTCATCACCGGAGTTTGGAGTGCTGCTGAGTCTGGAATATCCCAAAAATCCAATTCAGCCCATGTCTAGACACACACATACAATGTGAATGTGTATCTTTTGAGTGTTGCAGATAGCTCCCAGCAAGAAATAAGCAAAATACAGCAGCACATATACTTGATTTTGTGTTATTTAGGAGAACGGTTTTATGAGACATTTTAATCATGGAGCTAGTAAACAGCTTTTATTTTAATTAAGTGTTTTTGTTCATGATGTTACCTAGTGCAGATAATTTCGAGACAACTAGTGGTTTATCTCGAGCATAAAGGAAACCAGAGCCCAGCACTCCCCTGCCTGCCCTCGCCCCTTGCAGCAAGGTCTGTGCTCCAGCAGTGAGCCTCGCTGTTGAGAACTCACGGGCTGCCTGCGAGGAGCAGCCACTTCCAGCAAGGCTTGGCCTCACTTCTCTTGTACCTTTCTGGGCTGCTGTTTTTCTTTGGAGCATTTTCATATTTAAAAAAGAAAACAAAACCTCATAGTGATCATTTTTTGTTTCTGGCTGTTAGGTTTTAAAAGGTGAGGTTATTGATGTCTCTATACCAGATGGTGTGATCCCATGATGCCTCTTGTAAAATGTGATATATAAGATATACCTCAACAGTTCAATGTTTGTAATAAAAATCGGTCTTATGATGTGTTCTAACAGATAGTGACTGTCCCAATTTTTCATTTCTCATTTGATTCTTCCACATCCTACTTCTCTGCTGCCTAGAGAGAGAGAAAGAGGTGGGTACATACCCTCGCTCTGTCCAAAATACACCTTTCCACTTAAATGATACACAGCTTGTTTCTGTGGCTTCCATCCTCAGAATGTATTTTCACTGTTTTCTGTCCTGGAAAACAAGATAGTTTAAGATTTCTGAATTGCTTTTCTGTGTTGCTTTAAAAATTACCTGTCTTTTTAGATCTGTTGTGTTTCCTTTAAAAATTCTAATCCTTCCATTCTAAATTGGGGATTTTGAAGCATCAGGATTGCAATAGCCTAGCTCAGTGCTGGCTTGCAGTTGAATTTTGGTGGAATATGAATGATGGGGTTCCAGTTTGGCTGAAGGTGGTGTTAGTCTTGCTGTGACAATAGACAGAAATAACTGAGGTGCTAAGAAACAAACAAAAAAAAAGGTTTATTTGTGATGGATGGCAGGGTCTTGCTGGCAGGTTTAGTGCGTGGAGGGAGGTGCATATTTGTAATATTTGAGAATGACATAGCTAAAATATTGCTGGGTGCAGGTGTTCTGTATCTGGGAGAGCCACTTCGAAGCTTATTGGGTTTTCTGCTCTGCAGAGATCTTCAGTGTCCAGGTGGGTTCAGCAAATCATACATATTGCCTCAGCAGCAGAAATATAGTACATAAAGTAATAAATAATCTAAAAAGGAATAATAAAACATGTCCTTTTAAAAAAAGAGGGGAGGAGGCTGTGATATTTTCCCTTTTTAAGAGATAAACAGTATAAAGAAGGAATGAATGAATGACTGCTTTGTGTGGTTAAATTTGTGGCTGGATGTTAGAGAGCAAATGGCTGAGGCTGCTTGTGCCTTTTTGTTGTGTTTTAAGTGGCCCTTGAGAAAGGTATTGTGATAAGTGGAGAAGTAGATGGGAATTCACCTCTTCCTTCCCTAGGTTACTTTAGAGTTTGTGGTCAGATATGTCTCCTTTAATGATGATAAATACCTGACCTTATATCTTTATATTTTTCTCAGCTCTTTATAATTTCTTTATCACTGTTATATTATAGTAAACATAACATTTGAAAGCAAGATCAGGAAGTTCTTCCCTTGTGTGTAATTTCTGTAAAGTTCCTAAGGCCAAATATTTCCGTGACAGAGATAGAAAATGTTCTGTTGGAATGTGTTGTGTGGTATAAATCATTAGTTCTTACCAAAACTTTAAAAAAGGCTATTTGAGGCTTGGGGCTGTGATGTTTCCTGCTGTTGCTTATCAGAAGGCTGAGCTGCCTGGGCTGAAGAAACTCCTTTGCAAATTTTGATTCTGTAGCCCACTAATGGGCTAATGATTAGTATTTATTTTTCTAACAATAGCAATAATGTAAACATATTGCTCTGATGTTATTTCTTTTCCTTAATGAACCAAGTTGTCTTCAGTTAGCATAAACCATTATTATTGAAAAATTTGAAAGCAATAGTTTGAAGACTGTAATCCACTCCTCCCTTACTACTATTTAGTTTCCATATTTGAATGTCCAAAACAATTTTTAGGAGGATTAGAACTGTGAAATAATTTGGTTGAATGATTTGATATGCACTTTTGGCTGGAGGCATGGTTATTTGTTTTATTTGATTAATTCCAGTACCTTCTCTCAATGGTCTGCACTTTACTGTGAAATTTCTTGCCAGGAATACCAGTGGACCCCCATTTAGCAGCTCAAGTGGATAACAACTCATAAATTTGCTGATGATTAGAAAAATATATCCTTAAATTTTTTTATTCTTATCTAAAAATAATTTTTAGTGTTAGCAATAGTAGCCAGGTTTGACCTGACTTCATTTAAGGAGGGATAAGATCTAGCCAAATACTTTAGTTTTTCTGAATGTTGATACATGTTAAAGTCTTACTGAACTGTTAAAACCTCAGGACTTCAACCAATTTGTGTTAGTCATGATATGGCCTAAAATTGAAGTATTTATAAAAGCTAAACAATGCCAAATGCATTTGGCTGAGATCAAAAGCCAAATCTATTTGTTCTCTTTCATCTTCAGTGTTCCATTTCCTAGGAGTATGACCTTAGTCAAACATCTATTAAAGTTAGCTTTTGATCTTACTCCCTTTTTTTACAAAAAAGAAAAAAAAAAGTCAATCTTTAAAATTTTCTTCCAGAGACAATCACACTATTGTGTTTTAATGTTCCAGTAGTGTGTGAGTAAATAGGATTCTCTGATGTATGTGATAGAACAGTGGTTAAATGGGACAATCATTTTTGTGTCAGAGACAAGAATCAAAAGGAAGCATTCTTCAGAAGCTGTTAACTGGAAAAATCCCCCCAGGTCAGTGGAAACACGTTAACTGGTCAACGTGCTGCATTTTTTGGTCCTTTGATGAAAATGCCTTGTAATTTAATAACAGGTAGCTGTTCATTTGTAATACAATTTTCTCTTCACCAGTCAAAGCTGCCTAGTGATTAATCAGTAAAAAGGTTAATTTTCTTCTCAAGTGTGAGCAATTTAGTGGCTTTTTGTAAGAAATAAGGACAGATGGGATTGTGGATTTTACGTCCTTCATTTCCTGAATAGAATTATTCTTAGTCATCTGTAAATTCCAGGATTATGGCAGCAGAACTGTCTCACATTCCCTCCTCAACTTAAGTGAAGTGAGTTGGTCATCCATAAATAAATACTGGTTCCTCAAACTATATACAGAGGAATAAAATCAGAGTTAAGATTTGTATTTAACATATTGAACTGCTTAATTATTAATTACCCCACCATAACTATCCTATTAAACCTACTGATATCACTGAAGTGCCACTGTTAGGGAAATCTCAATTAGAGGTTATAGTAGGCAAATACTATAAAGTTTTATTTAAAAGCAGTATCTATAGAAGATGCAGAATGTGTCTTTTTAATAAACTGTTAAATTGACAGATGTATTCCATATTAAACTTCTAAAACCAGAGTTAAATGTTTATTGGAAACACATTAGATTACCTAGATAAGTTTATAATATTTAGTACTCAATCTGTCAATGTAGGTTGAGTACTAAAGTAGACTTAAACCTCTCAGCTCTAAAAAGATAGCTGTGAAAAGTACAATATTAATATTGAGAAATGGCTGAAGACTTAAGAGTATAATAGTTTTGAAGGGAATGCTTGTGAGGGGTTACTTAAATAATGTAGATATCTGGAAAAGCAGGATGAATGGATACCTGCACTATTTTTCTTAATTGGCTAGAAAAAGTTAATTGCATCTTGGACATCATCTGTATTGAATATATTTTTTGTTTTTTTTTAAAGTAAACTTAATCTGAATTTAAAAATATGAGAATCTATTTTAAATTCTGCATGTACTTTGCTGAAATAGTTGCACAAAGCATAAGGTTAAAATGTTTGTTGCTGTAGTACTAGAAGAAATTAAGCTGGTAGACTGATGCTAACTCAGGAGTAAAGACCAGTAGAGTTTATCTGTAAAGATTTGCAAGGGCAAAGAGAATATTTGCATAATTTTAGATTACTGAGTGTTTCAGTTCAGTGACTAAATTATTCCTCTTCTTCTTGAGCCTGCATTTGGCTTGGAGGCTGCAAGTTAATTCAGCTTGACCAATGAGTGGAGATGCATCCTTTAAGATTTTAAAAATGGTATAGCTCATCTTCTGTGTGTTATTTTTATTCACCACCTGGAACAGGAAAATAAGCTTCCAGTCAGTGGCTCAGCTTTGAAAAATGTTCTTTACCTTGCATCTCATAAAATGGACATAGTTATTCTGGCCTGAGTTTGTAAACAAAGCTGATGTTAACCTATTGGGAATAAATGGTTTGACTCCCTGTTATTTCTGTAAGTAAATCTGCTGAAATAAACTAATCTAAAATACCACATTTTCTTTTTAAAGGAAAGACACACCATGTATATGCCATTACACACCACTAACACCAACTTGCCACAGAATCCTACTTAAAATAATCAGCACTGATGGGAGACTCTGTGGCAAAAGCTACGTTCCTGGTGTGTGAAGTAGGACTTCTCCACTCTCTGAATGAAAAAAAACAAGCCCAAAACTTACAGATTCTGTTAGGCCAAAAGTGTAGAGAGAGAGAGATCAAAGCATATCAGCAGGAAAACTCTTCATTTGAGGAGGTAGAGACCTAGAATCCTTGCTTACCCATGTGTTACTTTATTTTACATTAAACAATTCCTGCAAGATTCATTTGGGAAAATGAATTCCATTATTCCAGGAAAATTTAAGTCATGTTTCTACACTACATTCTACATCTTTTGTCAAATAGTGGGTGCAAATGTGGTAGATTCTACCCCAAAGCTGGAAATCCACCTGTGTTTCTGATCTGCTGAATTGTCACTGAACTGTTTTCCTTTCTTGCCAGAGACTGCTTTACTACACTATCCCCATACCATCCAAAAATATTTTTCACTCTGGATAATTTGTGATATTTCAAGTGATCTTAAAACACTAATATTGTTCTTTCATTCAGCATCCAGAATTGGGGAGTCACTGCAGGTCTCAAGAATATTCCATTAATTTGCGTTAATTGACACAGCTTTCGAACTTGTGTCTCTGAGGTTGCCTTGATTAAATGTCATTTGGAGAAGAGCACATGGGCTGCCTCTTTTCATTCCTTAGGATATTGTTCTTCAAATAAATAAAATATTTTTGTGGGTCTAATGAACTGGCCACAGATTTCTCAGCCTTAATTAGTTCAGAGCAAAGGTAGGTGTGTTACAGCATTTAGTTTCTGTTCTGGCAGAGGTCTTGAAAAATTGTCTGTGGAGGAAATACCATGCAAGGATGATTCTGCAAAGTTGTGTAAGTAGAGGAGTCTGGCTTAAATTTTTCCATCTGAGCTGGCACTTGCTGGAACTTCAACTCCTGTTCCCAGTAGTTCAGTAAGAAGAGTCTAACCTGTGCAAAGAGTCATGCAGATTTTAAATTCATTGCAGAGGGGTTGCAGCAAAACTGGGGTTGCAGTGCCTGTGAGGAAAGCAGAATTGTATTCTTGGTTGAATGCTTTGTGAACACTATTTTTTGACAAATACTAATTCTTTTCCCTGATAGTCCACTGCAGTTGAGAACAGTTCCTGTTTCTGCTGTTGCTTTACAAGCAAAGTTTCTGTCTTGCAGTTTCCACCTTGAGTAAAGGGGGAGCTTGCTACTATTATTTGTAGCTTAGTGATTAATAATGCCAAAATATTATTGACTTGGTTTCAGTTCAGTGAAAAAAATGAAGGAAAGATTGGAGTAACATTTCTCTCACCTAACACTTCCCCTTCTAGGAGGGGTTGGGTAAGGGGTCTGCCCTCAAATCCCCTAGTGTTCTGAAGCCAAGGGCAGCTAGCAGGGGCAATGCCTTAGCAGTACAGTCTCTAACAGCAGTGCTGGTCTTGACAGTATGTTGAGGTTTCATTTGAAGTACCATAGTAGAATGAATTTAGGGAGCTCAGTATTCACTTAAAATCCTTGAGATATATACCATTTGTTAAACTGTGATTCAAGACATCTGAGACATAGCTGAGCACTGCCATCTGATTTAAAAAAACACTATTGTATGGTATTTTCCAATCAGAAATAGGAAGTAGTTTGAAATCACTCACAAATACATCCTTATTCTTAGAAGACCTTCCAGCCCAATTAATTTTACAAACTCAGGAGATTTGTGCCAACTCCAGATAAGATTTCAGATTTTTTGTACTAAACTGAAAGCACCTCCAAAAATGTCAGGTTTTTCCCCATCATTACCTCTCATGGACAAGTGCTGTAAACCCACAGAAATGGGCTTAATGCAAAAGGAATAAACGTGGAGAGAAAAAAAATAACAAACAGATAATTCCAATTTCAGATGGGAGCCCATGCCCCATGACAGGCTTCTGGGATGATAGAGAAGGTACAGAATGTCCATGGTGAATATGAAGGCTGTCAGGCCTAAATGCATTTATAACAATTATTTTAGGTCCCACAAACCCAGATATATTCTAAAATGGCTAACTGATTCCTGCAGTCAGAAGCAAGTGCGCTGAGCTCTGGAGCCCAGGAGAAGGTGGCCATTAAGCCCTCTTAGCACATCCAGGTCCTTGACTGCGTGGAGCTTTCCAGCCTATTGGGCAGTCCAAGTTGTTTGATTCTGACTCAAGTGAACCTGAGATTGCCCACCTGGGCAACATCACTAGGTGACAGCACACAGTGCTGGCCAGGGGTCAGTGAGTGCCAATATCCTTATTTTTCCTGGTGCTGGAAGAGTTACTGAAGGTACTGAAGCATTCCAGCTCTGCAGGTTGTGAGACCTGTGTCACAGCTCTGTTTGCTTTGGGACTGAGGATAACCACTTCTGTCCTCTTTCCTGTGGCCTCTGAACATTTCACCCTTGAATTACCATTTTTCCCTATAAAAGGAATTTATTTCATATGATGCTTTCAGGGAGGTAAATCATGATGTTTCTGAATGGGTTTTCATTTTTAAAGTCCTCATCTCAAAGAACTGTAATCTTGAGTCTGTGACAGCATTATGAAAGCATAAGCACATAGTTTGAGAATTTGGGTGATTATGAGCATTAGTTTAACTTGTCTTATCCCAAGTCCCCAAGTATGAATTTGCCACTCTTTTGATGTAGGAAAACACTTTTTTGGTACACCACATCATAGAAGACTTTTCATTTTATTTTGAAAATTTTCAGTGGCATGACTAAAATTGCATGAGTTATACACAAAAGACCATCCCAAATTTTCTGTATAAAGTGATTGTGATCTTTTCAACAGTAATTCAGTGGCCAATGCATCTGGCTCTTGTACTCTGCCATCTTCTGCAACCTGGAGATCAGAAGTGGGGTGGTCAGTCAATCAAATATACAGAGGAAGATAAAGGTCATAGTAGTGCAGCATACTAAAAGTATTATACATTACAGTCCTGACAAATCATTCTCATGGCATAGAATGTAAAAAAGAGCAGAAAATGTCACAAAATTAATCAATTCCCATGAGACACACTGTAAGAATGAAGGGAAAAAAAGATAGTGTAACCCTGTCGGTGCTCTTTGTAGTTCTGATGTTTCCCTTAAGATATTGGCCAACTTTTTTGGATGTGTCATCTGTAAAAATTCATAGTTGGCTATTGCTCAGTATGAGAATACACTTGAATATGAGTGCTCATGTTAATACAGGTCTAAGCACAAGTTTGGGATGAAAATTTTCTATACTTCAGAGCAAGCCCATTGGGTTTAGACAAGAAAAATGGCAGGTCTTTGGTCATCTTGTCTCCATGTGGATCAAGGATATGGAACATCTCAGACACAGGTTTCATGGAAGATGTTCATGTTAAAAATGTTTCTAGTTTTTCAGGTGGATATTAGAGTAAGATCAGGCTGTACAAAACACAGGTTAGAACTGGGGTAAGAAAACTGATGAAAAGAGGCAGACATGGGATGAAAGCAGCTGGAAGGCAAAGTCTGACCATCTTTTTGAGTGAGCTCCCAAATTTGTTAGCATTAGGGCTTTTGCTACTGCCTAAATATCTGTGAAATTAGGTAGAGTGGCAACCTGGTACCTCTGAATTATTCCATGGAGTGGCAAGTTCTGTGATTCTGTGAATGCTTTGGTGTGTAGAGGTTTTAATCGTGTTTACACTCATGTGAACTTTTGCATTAAATTATATTTCAGAATTAAAATAAGGTGAGCAAACACCTCCTGTTAAACAAAAAATATTAGGATTGCAAAATCAAGCTGTCAAAAATTCAGCAACGTTTGTGCAACCCTAATTCTGATCCCTTGAGCATTTGGCAAAGTCTGTAAATTACTTTATCACATACTCATTTTTTCCCCAGCATAACTGCCGGGTTGATGATAGAGAATCGATTGACCTGTGGGGGAAGCAAGGTTGTGTGATGAAGAGACCTGTCTGTAGGTCTGTCCCTATCTGTGTGCTGCAGAAGTGGAAGCTATGTAGGGAATAAGGGGCTGTGGGAAGGGAGAGAATGAAGTCTCACATGCAGAGGTTGTGTGGCGACTCACTGCAGAAGCGAGCTGGTGGAGCTTCTCTGTGGAAGATTAATTTCTCATAATCCCTGACAAATATGCATAAATTGTTTGGGGGGGTCTTCATAAATAAAGTTATTTTGCCATAATATAGTTCCTTGTGATTTTGAACTGGTGGTGTTTAAAAATTAGGTGAGTCAAATTTTAACTGCTGTCCCAAAAGTTCTGCTAAGGATAATATTAAAATATTTAATATTCACTTAAGTTTCATTAGTGGAATATGTTTAGAGAATTATTCTTTATTTTTTCTTTCACTTTTAACGTGTATCAGGATAAATGTATAAATAATTTCCAAATTTTCTATTCTAAAAATTATTTTTAATGTTTGGGGTGCTTTCCTGTTGCAAAATAGGCGAGAACATATTTTTAAAATACAGTTGTAATATCAGAACAACTGGCTGCAGGTTTCAGAGCAGATGAAAGAATCTCAGCTGTTGTAATACGTTTCTTGGCTATTGACTACATTTCAGCTTGGCAATGTCAAATGGCTGGAGCACGGATTTCAGCCTGGGCTCAGGAGTGTCCTCCCAGGGCTGGGGGTGAGTGCTTGCACAACTTAGCCCATGATGAAGCTTTGAGCTGTGATGCTTAGGCTGAAATCCCATCCTCTGCCTGCAGTGGCCAATTACTCACCAAGTTCTTCCCTTACAGTCTCTCATATGTTTCACCTTGATGGATTATTATGACCTCTCCGAAATAGTAGCCAGGGTATCTTTGAACAGCCATTGCAAACAGAATGTGTGCTAGAGCTAAAACTCCTACACTTCCTAGTTGAGGCAGTTTAGAGAGGTGGAAAAAATCAGCAGAATAACATCTATATGTTTGGACATGTCTCCAAAGGACTGAAACACTTTGGTCATTTTAATGTTCTTACTGAGGAATTTGTTTTCACCATCCTTCGTATTTGCAGCTGGGTTTCACCTACCTGCTTATCACTGGTTACTGGCTACAGGGAAGCTTCCACCTTCTAATGTGAATGTTTAAAGTGGTCAGTAAATTCTTGCAGGCATTCTGAAACTGTGAAGCACTGTAAACACATTTGGTTTTATTAATTTCCCTCTGAAGAATATGGGAAAGAAGTCATATCTTTCTCAGTCTTCCAAAGCCTAATTTATTGGATGTTTCAGAATTGTTTTCACTGTTTGCAATATGGTATCTCATATTAACATTTCATACTACCAGATGTTTCATTATTTCTGTTTTAGCACATCATACTTGACCCATCGCAGCTTTGAATGCAAATAACAAACAAGCTGATGCACAATGCCTGCCTGTTAAACTGAAATAATATGGCAAGGCTAAACTGGGTTTCATTTTTCCTTTTGAAAATTATTAATTGCAATGTGTTGACTGTTAATTTAATGAAATGCTTTGTTTTAATATAAGACCATTCTTCAGTTCACTGACTCACTGTTTCATTTAATTAATGGCAAACCTCAAGATTTGATTACTCATAGTTCTCCTTTAGTTAATTTGCTTGTTCACAGTTTTGACAGAAAAGCTTTCAAACTAATATGAAGGAGGGGCATGGACTGACTAATTAAGGAACTGAAAAAAATAGTTGAAGAACAAGATTAGCAGATACTCAGGGTCACCTTAAAGTGCTCAGAGTCCTTATATTCACCATCAAAACCCAATTTTCAGTGACTGGACATTAAACATGGAGGATTCCTTTGCATGCAAGACACCCAAGGTACCTCAGTGTGGGAATGTAATTGAGTTTTGGTTTCTTATGTCTTCTGAAGGTATTTGCTAATCAGTAGGATGGGATGTTTTCTGGAGACACAAGACTTTGTCCCCTTGGTAGCTGGTGCTTCAGTGCTGCCCTGTGATGGGATACTAGCCTGGACTGGGAGACATTCCAAATGACCTTGGAGTTGTGATCTTTGGGCCATGAAGTAAAAATGCTTTATTTTGTTGAAATAATTCTTGAGGCTTCATAGGGGCATAATCATCAGTAGTGTCTGCATCTGCATAGGGGACAGATGAGTAAATAATTGATCACTAACTATAAGAGGATGAGGACAAGGGATGGAGAAGCCCCTCTGTCCACACCCTCACAAGAACTTACAGGTACTTTGGCCTTAGGAGTGGAGGTGTTCAGTGTCCAGCCTTGCCAGCAGCCTCAAAGCCTCCAAGTCTGTTCCTTCTCCAGTGCCCCCCAGGCAGCAGCTCAGCCCAGGACAGTGTGCTGTGTCCTGTCCAGTAACCTCAAGTCCTAGTTTGGATCAAAGACCTTAATTTGAAACTGTTGGTTCTTAGGTTTTCTGGTAACAGAAGGTAACTGCAGAATTTTCTTCAGTGCAACCTGAGCATGAAGTGTTCTGGTTGGTGTGCCCTTGAGGGGTTATTTCAGGGCTAAGTGCATGTGGTGCAGCAGAGTTATGCAGACTTGTCAGAGGGAGAGTACACAGTGTCCTGACAAAACTGAAATTATGGGATGAAGATTACTGATGGCAGTCGGTTGTGTTGCCATATGCAGGGTGCAGGTGTACCTGAGCACACACCATCACAGTCTGTTAGACACTTGTAATCAAGACATATACCGAGAGCTGACCCACAGCATGGCTGGAGAGTTCTGTTTTAGTGCTGTGTCAGCCCTTGTAGAAGTCCCCACCAGCCCTTCAGGAGCTGCTGTCTTTGAGCCAAGGCAACTGGGGGGTTCTGGGGCTGGAGCTCCACTGCCACGGGGTTGAGAACAGCCTTGGAAACAAACCACTGCAGCTGTGATGGGACTCATGCTTTTCTGTCATTGCTGTTAGTAGTGTAAAGGTTGTATGTGTTTGATAATAAAGCAGTACATAGTTTATTTCCTGAGTGTTTAGTGATTAATCACAGCTGGCAGAAGATAACTGAAGGGAAATTTAATGTGCAAATGGAGAGGGAGAAAAAAAAAAGGGAGCTTTGAAGTATGTAATCCGGCATGTCACTTTTCCAAGGGGTCCTTTTTTTTTTTAAGGTGAAAGTGGAGGGATAGATGTATATGTTACAGCAGTTTTCAAGTACATTTTTCAAAGTGAGGTACTCTAAGTGAGATTCTGCTGCTGATAATGATTCATCCAAGAGGATAGAAATAATTCTTCAGTTCTTTGTAGATCTTCAGATAAGTCAGTTGAAGAATAGCCCTCTTTGCCACAGCTAGCCAGAGCTGAGTCAATTACAGAAAGGAGTTTTATTAATAGTGAAATTAAATAGTAGCTTTAGTAACGTTAGCTGCAGCAGTAGCCTTAATTGAAGATTATGCCAGTGGGTGATTTGTTCTATGTTTTCTTCCATCATTTCAGTCAGTAACACACTCTTGCTGCTGAAACCATTTGCTTTAACCTCTGTTTTATTAGCTTTCTGAAATGCTGAAGAATTAGTACAGTGTTCTTTCAAAAGCCTCATACAGTCAGATTCTGGGGCTTTTACTGCTATCACAATTCAAACAGGAATGACATAGACTGGGGAGCAAGTGCATGAGAGTGTAAAGACTTTGCTGAGACTGTACTTAGAGATAGTACTGGATATATCTGCTTCAAGTGTATGCCCAACCACCAGGGATCTCCAGCCTGCACTGCTTTCCATGTTAGGATTGTGCTTTACTCTTGAAACTTTTAATGCTGCAGTAGAGTGACCTTGGTGTGGCAGATGGCACAGCATAGATTTCTGATACATCTCTGGGTTTTGGCTGTTGTCCTTATGGCAGCTGTGTCTGGTTAGGGAGCTCAAAAATGCCTGACAATAATTACCTTTAATTTCTGCAGGCAGCATCGTGGTGGTTTGGGGACTGTGTTTATTCTTTTCTGTTTCTTCATCAGTACCCTTCCTGCCTTCATTACACTTCTGATACAACTGTTCAGTAGAAGATTTTGGGGTTGGTTTGTTTGTTGTTTTGGTTTTAAACAATGCCCTGGATATTTTTTTTTCTTTTCTCTGAATGTTTTACTAAAGGTCTGAATTCATTTTTCTTTCCCTGTTTATGTTTTATGAATAGTTCTGTAGTCTTTCCTATATTCAACCTACATAAAGTTCTGTGACTTACTGTATCAAGAATCTGTATGAATACTGATGAAAATAGATACAGATAAAAATATTTACTGGGATATTGGTTCATCTGTATGTATTTACATACCTAGAAATGATAAAAAATTATGATAAAAACCTCCATGTTCCAACTCTATATATTATGTAACCTTTAAAAAGAATAAAATAACCAATAGTTTGGTTGTGTGAATGTTGAGGAGGTCTTGGGCAAGACAGGAGGAGGAGAAGAACACACTGGAGACAAGAGGGCTTGTGTACCTACCATCTCAAAACCTGTCACCTTCAATGGACTGCTGCTAACTGGGGATATCTTTGCTGGAGTTAATTGTGACAATACATGCCCCTCCTCAATGCTCTTGGAGTCTATTGCTTGCTTGCTTACTTGAGTCATATTAAAATAATAAGAACTTTTGTGAAGCCTATTATAGGAGCAGTAGAGCTAATCTAAATGTCAAATTCATAGCAGCTTTTAAAAGAAAGTATTTTAATTTATGGATGTGTGGCAGTATAGGATGTGAAAATTATTAGTTCAGTTTAATCAGTATCTAATCTCTCAGCAGTACTTTGCAGAAATGGCAGATTATTTAATTCTGTTTTGATGTATGATATCTTGGTGGGCTGATACAACATGCACCACCAACAAAAAATGATGTGTTTTTTCGGTAAACGCAATCCAGTGATTTTGTGGAACTCTTGCACAGTCAGTTACATGATAGATGATGTGGAGCAGTTAGCTTGGGTTTTAGCAAATGGCAAAATCAAGTCCTGCTATGCTGGGAGGAAGAGAGTAAACCCATTTAATCCATAACCAAAGGTATAAACACTTACACTTGTAGAGGTCTTTCTGGTTGCATGGCCTTATCCCCTGTATTTTCCTGTGAGATAGATTGAATTTAAGGGAAGATTTTCTGTCACAGCTTGCCCAAAGTAAAAGCAATGATACTGTCTGGAGGAAGATCTGATCTCATACCAAATGACAGTTATAAAATTTAAAGAGTTTACTCTTAAGAGAAAAATATAATGGGAATCTTAATAATAATAAAAATGTGGTAATGTTTATAACCTGTAGCCTGATGTTACGCCTCTTTTACTCTTGGAAATTAATTGAGTTTTAGCCACTTAAAAATCTTCTGCCACTAGCACCCCCTTAATTCTGTAAATTTTTTTCTGGTGGAATCAAGTTTGTAATTACCCACACTGTATTTCTTAAACACTTCCAATGCAACACTTTTCAGTTGCAGTGATACTAATCCAAACCAACAGACTCCAGAAAAATACTTGGATATAATGATACAGCATTATTGTTCCATGGCTTTGAGCCGTTGAAATTAAGGAATGCTGTATCTTACTTGTGTACTTGGAGATTTTGTAGCAGCTAAACAAGTCAAGCAGAAAGTGATCAAAGTGACAAAATGATCAAAGAGACAGGAAATTAAAAGTATAATCAAAAGGGTTGCCGTTAAATAGTGCTTTATGCTATGCATGTAAAAAGAAAAAGAAACATGAAAGAATTAAAAAAAAATCCTTAGAATGATGTGCTGAAATAACTTTAATGTTCAGAATAGCATTAGATACTGGACTAAGAATGTGTATTGAGTTCATGTGACTTACTCTCACCGAAATGAATGGTTTGGGTTGTGTTTTTCAGTGCTGCATTGTATAGTGTGATGCTGCATTTTCGTGGTGTGTGTTTTTCCAGGTCTGACAGCAGCTGCCATGGCAGAGGCTATGAAGTTACAGAAAATGAAACTTATGGCAATGAACAGCCTTCATGGAAGTGGAAGTCAAAATGGAACAGAATCAGAAAATGAAGAGCTCAATTCTAATGCAGGTGAGTGATGATGTGTGTGTGAGCTGTAGGGGAGCTCTTAATACCTGGTTTAATGCATGGGAAACAAAATGCAGTATTGAATTCTAGTGCTCTGTTATTTTGTAAGCTTTGCTCTGCCAGTGTCAGATCAGAATTACTGCACCCATTCCTCCAGTATTCCTCTTAACAGCCACCTTCATTAAGTTTGGGAAAAATATCAGTAAAGGATTGTTGTCATTATGTTAGAATACAGATGTTTTAAACTGTTGCCTAAATATATTTGTGGTAACAAAAGACTTCTGTATTGGCAGTGATACAGTATAGTTTTCCTGCAAATGATGAAAAGTTTCCAAGACATTAGGTTGTTGGAGCTCATAATGAGTTCCACAGTTCACTGGAGAGGGGTAAGGCAGGGTATGCTGAACTTCCTGGCTTTTTCTGCCTTTTGTTCTTTCCTTGAATGGATCTTTTTGAACCTCAGCAATGGAGCCGAGTCAAGGTAACGTTTGTCAGGGCCTACCTGGCTGGAGTAACCTTGGGTAGAAGACACTGACACCCAGCACATGTTCAGTCCAATACTGCTAGAAACATTAATATAAACTTGAACTAAGTTCCCTAAGTCCCAGCTCAACAGAAATCAGGTTTAAGTCAGAAAGAGATCCTTGGAAGAGGATATTTTATTCTAGTGTTCTTTTCAGGTGAACAGAAGAGGTTTTCTACTTGGATAATTTAGAGAACTAAGGATGAGATAGATCTCTTTTGTCTCAGCTGCTAGATACCTATGACAATTAGGACAGGTTCACTTGTACTCAGTTTTCTTCACCCAGGCAATCCTACAGTACACTCTTCCTGCTTGGAAATTTACACATTCTCTGTTTTCAGTATCAGTTCAAGAGCAGAGTCATTGTCTGATCCCTTAGTGCATTCAGATCTCCCATCAGCATTCCCATGTCTCTGAAGTCACACATGCATTGCTAAAGACGAAGCCGTTCTAAGGGTTTGCTACTTGGATGGTGTGTACTGTATATGCATTGTACCATCAAAATGGGAATTTATTAGACCAATAAAGCAGCAGCTGGGAGGTCTAAGACTCATTTTCTAAAGGAATAACTTTGAATTCATGACAAATTATGCACAAAGCAGTCTTTCCAAAAGTGGTGTTGCCTTTTGCTAATTTTGTGTACTCATCTGTATTGAAGAAATCTGGCTTGTAATTCATGCATTAAACCCTTTCCCAGCTTTCCATTATGTAGGATATGTATTTCTTATTCACCTCTCAGACCCTAATCAACTAGTGCGTATTGAACTCAGAAAAAAAGCACTGAAAAAGCATATTTAGCTTGTGTAACTCATACAGTCTGTATATAGTTCAAAATGAAGCACAAAGTTTCTCTAAATGCTGAGAAGTATAATTGAAGACAGAATTCCTGCAGAAGAGCAAGGAAGCTTCATACAGAAGAGATGTGGGGTTGGTATTAGGGTTTTTAACGCTGTTGTAAAAAACTTGTTGAATGCTCATGGCTTGGTGTCTTACCTGATTGGGCAAAATTTGTGTTACCTGATACAGCAGCCTTTGGGGAAAATCTGGAGCACTTTAACACCAGCCTTTCAACAGTGCATCAAGAGTATGCATAGTAAATGAAAGACCTTTGTAGTTTAGCAATTCAATGAGATCCACAACTGACTCAATACCAATTTAAATATTTGAAAAAAACTCCCACTGGCTTAAGCTGAAGTTACAGTGGGGCCCAAGAATAAGGATATGGGGTCAGTTATGTAAAGAACTTTTCTTCATTATTTCTCCTTCTCATTGCCAAATTTAGTAACATTGCCAAGAGCAGATTTGCTGGATTGAGTGCCGATGTTGCTTGCAGACAAAAGTAACTCCTTATCAAAAAGAACTACCACTAATCATATTAAAAATCAGAATTAGCCCTCTTTTAATATCTGCAATGCCAGCATTAGGATCATTTTTTGTAATGCAAAATTTTCTATTGGATCATTTTAAATATTTACATTTAACAGGTACAGCAGGATATGTCAAACAGGAATATCAAACTGAAAGAACTATAAAACATAACTATACATTTCACTATACAGAATAATTGAGAATTTACCAGATACTATCAAAAATTCTTTAGAGACCAAGGTAGGGCATGAAGAGAACAGGCATCTTGTTTGGAAACTGATCTACATTTTGTTGAAGGGAACACCACAGTAATTCTGTATGCATGAAACCTTTACCAAGTGTTTGTTTTGCTGTAGACTCTTACAGTTTAAATGACTACTAAAAACAAAATGGGGGTGCAAAATGAGAGAATATTGAATTTTAAATATTTCTTTTTTACTAAGAAGAGGTAAAAAGAAACAGCAAAGGAGTTGGAAGCCTCGTGAGAAAAACATTTTATTTTAGGAGAGAGACCTACAGTTTCTTTGATTTGAGGTTGTGTTTAATAGCTTCTGTAATGGCTGCAACATGACTCTGCATCTAGATTTCAGCATGAATAACAACCTGTTCGTGTTTCATTTAGCTCCAAATGAGAAATTCTGTCTTTTATTGTTTTAGGAAATTAGTCTGTGTACTATTGCTCCTGGAACTTTATAATTAATCACTAAAGGTTATGGCTGTGGAGAGTTTGTGGGAAATAGATGTCTGAATGATTATAATTGTAGCTGTCAAATCAGAAATACAGTTATACAGAGCAGAAGACCTTTTGCTTCCTTTGATTTTTTTACTATTTTTACTGTAACAAAGGCTTGAAGGGTTGCAGTTTTACTTAGGAAACAGTGGTAAAGACTGGGGTCTTTTACATCAGTGTTACTGTTTGACTTCCTTTGGTGAATGTTAAGACACAACACTGAATATTTCACGTTAGTTCCTCACTCCATAGTCTGACAGATGAGCAGAATAGTCTCTTTTGCCGTTGTTTCTTTAGGATTAAAAATCTAATTGATCAGTATTAAATCCTCAAGTCTGTCATTGTATGCAGGCCATTAATAAAAAAAAAGTGGTGAGGATGTCTCATAGTATTCAATCCCTATCTGTTGAAGTTAGTATGAAATAATTTTGGATCTACTACTTTTGTAATGCCTAGAATGTCACTTCTGTAGTTTCTGTCTCTGTGCACTTATGATGACGGAAAATTGTTCAAGAGTTTCTGTATCTGAAGCCAGAATTCATGCTAAGGATTTAAAATCTGAACTCCAACCCTCAGGATCACTGACTCTAATTCCTCAGATAGTATATTGTCCTCTAGGAAATGACAGGAGTGTTCCTGAGTATTACAAATGCATCTGTGGAAGTGGGGTCAACGTGCCACTTCTCCTTCTGCTGCGCTTTTGCCGTGAGGTTCTACCAACCTCCTGTTTGTAGCATTACAAACAGTCTCAGTAATGGTGGAGTTTAGTATGGGAATATTCTAAAAAGTATGCTGCAAGAGACAATACTGAAACTGTAGGGGGAATTAAAGTACCAAAAAGAATTTTGGATGTAGTTTTTAATTGAAGCAATGCATTAGTTCACAGTGTTGTGAAGAATGTAGTTATACATTGGGACATTAATGTCCTCCTTCCTCTCTCTCTGCAGAAGAGAAAGATTTTTTTTTGCACCTTCCTACTCAGCATATGAAGTGTTGAAGCAACTTTCTCAGGCAGTTGAAAAATCTCATGTTTAATCTGGCACTGTAAGTTCTGTGGCCCCACGATCCAGCTGATCTGTGCTAGCTGGTCCTTGTGGCTTAGTGTCTGTCTCCATCCTCTTGTAGGATCTGGGAAAGAAGGATCAGTTTAGTGAACCAGGTATTAGGGAATGTAGGTGCCTGAAAGTGGAAAAAAATTACATCCTTCTGGATTCCCAAATTGCCAGTGGCCATAGTTCTTTTATAATCCTCTTCCTTCTTTTTGGCTACTCCCTGTTGGTCCTTGGAGATGATGCAGTTTGTTGATGGCACTCGGTGGACATGTCTGAGGATTGTCCAGAGGGTTACCCCAGCTGTGGCAAGGCATGCTGTAAAGCATAACAGATAACATGTGCCAGGAGTGGTGTGGCCTTTCATATTCCTCTTCAGCAGATGAGTAAGATCAAGAGTTTGGAGCTGGCAGCTGAAGCCAGGTGTGCTGGGTGTGTGTGCAGATCTCTCAAAGCCCTGCCATGTAATCAGTTTTGTTGTTTCATAGAAATAAGATAAACAAAGCAAAACCTCGCTGGTTGCACAAAAGTGTTTATCAAGATCATCTGTTTCATCATCATGCAAAACTAATATTAGGTGAAGTGTATTCTGGAAATTAGCATAAAATTGCCTAGGGAAATTTGAAACTTATTTGAAATCAGAGGGGTTTTTTTAATAGCACGGTGGCAGGTAATTTGTACAAGTATGTGATAGAACTGGAACACAAAGGGTAGATGGCAAGATACAGTGTTGGTGATAATGCCTGAACATCCCTGAAGCTGCAGAAGCAGAGAAGGATCAGTGCACAGCAATCCGTGACAGTACCTGTTTGTACAAAACCTCAGCGCGAGGAGCGAAGCAGTTACTTCCTTCTGTTGGCTTTTGGAGTTAGCATGCATGATTTAATAAATGTGTTTTGCTTTCCCAAGAGAGATATCAAACAGTACTAAGTGTTTCAGTGGTATTTCCTTAGGAAGTCAAAATGTTATTCTGTATGTAGAGTCTTGTTGCTTAATTTCCAGACAAGGAGCTATGTTAGGCAGAAAAGAAAGGAAAAACACCCTAGCTTTTGGCATGCAAGGATCAGAGGAAAAGCTCTTCATAGAAAAGAGTTATCTTTTTATCCTTTTTCCCTTCAGTACCTGCCATGCAGTTTTCTCATAAATGCAAACATCCTTCACAATCTGTTTAAAAAACCACAAATACATCACTCAGAGGAATATTTAAGGAACCATCAGGAGGGAAAAAACTCATTGGTTTAATGGAATGCTGTCAAGGAAAATCAGCATCACAAACGACACAGGGGCAGAATTGATACTTTTGCACTGACATGTTAAAAGAAAATCCCATGCATTATTTAGAAAACCCAGAAATCTGTCAGCTGTATGATTGCCGAGTTAGCAGAAGCAGGAGGATGCTGCTCAAGTTGAAAAGAAACGCGTAGGCACAGATCCATATTGTAACCTTTCATGTTCTCCACCCACCATGAATACCCAGCTATTACACGGTCAGCATTTTTTAGTTTTTCTCTTTTAAAATTTTCAAGTGCTTGAAAAGTCAAAAGAGGTAGGTCTTTTATTCCAGAAAGCAGGATGCCGAGGCTGTTACTTTATTGTAAGAGTAAAAGTGACAAGACCAGAGAGCAGATTTTTTTAATCCTCGAGCGCCGTGCAGACTTCATGAAGTCATTTTTCCTGTTGTTAAAGCAAGTATTTTTGTGTTACATGAGCAGAGAGTTATTGTTTCAAAGATGATCATTTTATTTAAAGAGCACAAAACATTAATGCTACTTTAAAATTATAACCAGTCAAAACTGCTATTAATATTATTAGAATCTGTTGAAAGCTAGCGAAGCATACATTAATTTTCCTTAGTTGTCCTTCTGCCAGGAAGAATATATACAGTCTGAAGTAAGAGAGAATTTAATGTTTTGTGTGTTATCTCATCCAGAACCTAAGTTTGTTTGATTCCAAGCCTAGCCAGATAAATTGTTTCATCCTAAAAATGCAGACACTTGCGCTGTTTCATTAGGCATTTGCCTGCATTGGTCCTGGTGGGCGTGAAGATCCTTCATGCTCTTGGTTTCTCATGATGGAAGTTGAGGGTAGCCCATAGGTCCTGCATTGGTCCTGGTGGGCGTGAAGATCCTTCATGCTCTTGGTTTCTCATGATGGAAGTTGAGGGTAGCCCATAGTGGCGAAGTGGACCTCCATGTTCACTCAAGTACAGTGAGATGCCAGTCTACAACCATTGAACACAACTGGATTCAGCTTCAGGCTAGGCAGGATGGAGAGGAAAGATGTCACTTTTTTGATGTGCCTCTTGTCCTCAAGTGTGCAGTTCATGTTGTACTGTGAATTTGGCTCATGGTGTGGCATGTATTACACAGCTGATGGGCCAGGCCAGGAGATAGGCAGTGAATGGTCACTGTCATGCAGAGACACCACTTAAAAGATTTCCACGAGATCAGAAATAAGTTCAGAGCACTTTGTGGTTCCTGTTTGGCCTGTTGGTCTGGCATGAGTTTCTCTGGGAAGGTTGGATGCTGCAGAACCTCTGGACCATGTCACTGTGAATGACATCTGAACGACAAAAGACTTGTGAAGGCCCTGGGTGAGACAGGGCTAACTCACAGCACAGAGGCAAAGGAGTAACAAACATGCTGAAGTCTGATGTATGTTGAGGCTCCTCTAACTACTGAAAGCACGTATGGCCCCGTTGGTGATGAACTGTGAGGACAAGCTCTGCCTAAGGGGGTTTATCCTGAGGTCATTATACTTGAAAAAGATTCATGTAGTGATGAAACTCGGCGGCTTTCAGGAGGCATTTCCATTCCTAGGTTTGGAGGTGTGGTTTATTGGAAGACTTCTGAACCCACTTTCAGGTGATATCTAATAAAATGTAAGCTTCCTTTTTCAGTGAAGGAACTGAAACATTCATGTACCCCTGAGGCTTTAAAAGTCTTTACCCATTGTCAGAAAATGACCGTGGTTGCGGAATGAAACAGTGAATCCCTTGCACATAATGTAAGTGGGGCGTTACTGGAGCCAGTAACTGGTAATTTTTGAGGGACAGGTTGATGTGCTGTTCTCTTTTTCATGATACAGCTCCTCAAATATGAGCCAGTAGCAATACAATGTTGGTTTGGCTTGGTTAAACCTTATTTGTATTCGGATGTATTCTGTTCCTGCTCGTCGTGATGGCTTTTGTGGGCCCTCTCAGCCCAAAAATCAGGTCTCCATCAGTAAAGCTTGTAAACAAGGTGCACATGTCTCTGTTTCTTCGGCAAATGAGTACTTCAAAGTAAATGTATATGATTCATACAGAAATGTTGATTCATCAGTTAATGTCTGCATATTTGGATTGACTGACACCCAACTCTGAGAACTCTGAAATAGTTCTGGCTGTAGTTACAAAATTAAGAAAGGAAATGTAACTTGGGACAACTCTGAAAATGAAATTCTCTGTGCTTTTCTCAGAGGCATCTTTTTCTTTGAGAAGAATTTTTCTTTTGTATTTGTGATGCTTGTCTGACATATGATAGGTTTCATTGATGTTTACATAACATTTTAATCTAGTGTAAACTATTGAAAGATCAGGCAAACGTAGGTATTGTCTTATACAGATTTCTTTTTAGAAAAGTTCCTAATGAGTATCTAAGCTCTGTTTTGTGCAAATGCTTTTTTGAGTGGGTAATTCTCATGGGTACATTCTAAATGGATTCATGACAATTAGATGCTGCTAAATGTTTATGAATGAAGAATATATGTGCAGTAAGTTTATATTTCAACACTTAAACATACCGTACAATCTGCTTCCTCAATATATTTTGGCTAGTATCTTATTTGAAGTCAAAGGACTGTTCCTTTTATCCAGGGCATGTAAAGCACTTTTTTTTCTTCCTTTCTTTTTTTTTTCCCCCATTTTCCACCAAGACAGAATTCCTTCCAATGATTTCTGACTTTTGCTGGAACAAATTTACTACAGGAAGTCAAGCTTCATATCTCTTACCAATCCCTTCCGAGCGCCAAATGAAGTACCTCCGGGTGCACCCAGCGTAATCGTAAACAACCTCTAGATTCTTGCCATATCTACTATCAGAACTAAGTGCAGCAAAAGATAAACTAATGACAAAATGCAAATGGTATGGCTAAACTGTGTAGAATTGAGAGCTTTCACATGTCTGTCACCTTTCAGATCCTTTACAAATTTATAGTTGCAGAGTGCAGAGGTCTAAATCTTCAAAGCTTGAAAAACAGAGGTGCAGCATGAACTAATCTTCATTTTTTCCCCTATCTTCTTACAGCAGCACTAATGGAAATGTATTTTGTTTAATGACTCTGAAATCCTGTTTGTAATTAGATGTGGGAATTGGTCTTACTTTGTAACAGATGATACTGGAATAATAATATGAGAGATGCTACACTGAGACCACTATCCTCCTAAATCTATATCATTTTTCATTTTATTGACAGGAAATGTGTTCCTGGAACAAAGAGATTGATTTTAAAGAGTAGAAAAATAATGTCTAGTAAAAACTCAAATGAAAACATTTTAGTATTACTTTAAGTGTATCACAAGAGTACATTAACCTTTTAACTTTATTTTTAATTTCAGTAAACAGTCTTGGTATAATTGTTGCTTTGTCACTGATACGATCTTTGAATTAACGCACCAAAAGGTAGGGAACTTTAATTAATGACAGGGTGCATACAATTAAAATGCATATCATATTTCAGAAGGATTATTCAAAATAATTAATTTTGTCTGTTAAAACACTTTTACAGTCGTAAATGAAGTAATTAGGAGTGGGCAGAGAACACGTGAGTGCAGGCTGAGCTCGCACGGTCCCTTCAGAGTATTAGACTTCTTCACTAGGTCTTGATGTCATAAATCATTTTGGCCACTGCAGAGCCAAGGCTACATTTTTGCCTTGGTTATGATTTTCACAGGTGTTAGTAGGAACAGATATCTGTGGTCAATATCAGCCTGCTGAAGGAAAATGGGTTGCTCAGAAGTGTCCCTCGTTAAGGCCCAGCAACTGCCATAGCACTGTAGGGAGCAATACTTAGCAAAATGTGCCAAGTACAGGACTTCCCATATAAATGATTAAGACTGGTAATGATTAGATGTACTGTGCTTTAAAAGGAAGACTCATTCCAGTTTAGACATTTTAGTAGGCTTCTGCAACTGGTGAAGGGCATGGTCTGAAGAGTGCTGCCTTTCCCCTCAGGAAGCAGGGCTGCTCTCTACAGGCAGGTGTGGTCTGCAGAGGCATCTCCGGGTATCCCTGCTTTCTGGTCTTGATGCTTAATGGAAAGGGAAAAAGTGTGGTCCAGATCTGCCTCTGAAATGCATTTTCTATTTTATATGGAACCATAGCTGGATAAAAGCAAAAGTGGTCCTGGGAGCAGGAACAATCAACTGGAGATCAGATGAACTCTGGCAATTAAGGATGCTGAAAATGCTGAAAAGTATGCTTCTTCCAACTTGGTGATTTGCAGATTTTCCATAGTGCTACCAAAGAACAAGAATAGTAAAGTACCATATGTCAGAGACATCTTTTTTTTTTCCCCTAAGTCCTTGTATGTACTCTTTAAACAAAATCTTGTCAGCTTTTGCACAAGGCAATATATTTGTTTGAACACTGTGGTTTATTAGTGTGCTTATCCAATGTGGTTTAATTTCTTGTTTGGTATGTAAGGATGTAAGGAATCCAGTACATGAGGAATTCCAATATGTTTGCAAAAAAAAGTATGAGATTTGCTTTCAACTTCAATCTCACATTAATGATAGTTCAACAATAAAATTTACTTTAATATTTTAATTACATTCTGAAGTCTGGAACATTGTTGTTCTTGTTAAGGCACATATAAGTTGAGAAGTTGCATATTACCTTTGATGCCGGCCACATGCTGAGAGTCCCCCAAAGGATGTCACTGATAGTGATACAGCTGCCAACAGCAGGAGTCTCATGAATTACAATTGTAATCAGATTGCTATAAAAAGTCCCTTAACGTACAGCTAATTTATGTTTGAGGTAGGAAGTGTTTGTGGTGTGATCATTTGGAATATCTTCTCACTCAAAAGAGTAGCAGTAACAAAAAAAAAATAATTAATAATATGGGGTTTTAGTTAAGGATTCAGGACTAAATTTTTGCAGAGTGCCCTGAACTGACATTTTTGCAGCTGAGATTTGATAGCAGTTTTACTTGCAACAGTTGGTGCTGCTTAAATGTCTAGCTGATTTGTGAATTTGATGAGACACAAGTCACAGTGGTCTCAAGTAATTCTGCCTTTACTTGCACCCACAAAGAAAGAGGCATCCCTTGGTTCTGAAGTAGGGACTATATAGGTAAACAGGACATAGGCAGATCAGAATCTTATTACTTGTTATAGAATACCTCAGTTACACTGAAGTTTTGTTTTCCTTTAGTAAAGTTTTGATCCATAAGAAAATCAGGATTATGCATTTATTTCTGTGATTTTAAAAGTAAGCATCTGACAGTTTTGCATAATAGGTTATGCTTTCTGCTCTATATTCTGTTTAAAAAAAGCTGGAATCCAAAGCTGTGAGTGACATTTTGGTAGAATTTTAGCAAGTACAGTCATTACCAAATTAAAAATAGATACAGGTGGGTAGTCTATGTTTTTAGCTCCTTTAAAAAAAAATAAAATACCCAACTTCTAACTGTATACAAGAGCAGCATTTTTTATCAGATCGTTCTAGTTACAACTATGAAAGACCAACAGCGTTGTCCTGGACCAAGAGGAAGTTTGCCTTTGTCATCAAAGTGTGTCTTAGAAAACTTTAATTTCCATGGCTGTAACATTTTTTTTTCTCAAGTGGAATTCTACATCGTTGTTTCTTACAAGCCTAATTTAAATTAATAAGATCATGGAAGAATATTAAAATCTGATCCATTCAGTCATGGAGAAGAAAATCTTACTGGTACCATCTAACTGAAATTAGTATTTTGTCTGTAAACTAAAGGGAAATTACATGGATCTTAGTACATTTCAACTGTCAGCTGAATGCATTTATTCTTGTGGAAATGTAACCACTATTAAGTTATCTGTTAACTCAGTGATAGGTATTTTAGGTATTTTAGGAAGGCCAGTTTGTGTTTTAGTTCCTGCAGATAGTTGTTCCACCTTGGAAGGTGCAGCACACGTGTTTGAGAATAGCAGTGTCTTCTCAAACTGTGAAGTTTCCTTGAAGAGAGGAGTAGGTGGGACTTTACCTGACCCATTCCTGCAGCTGAAGAAGAGACCATACTGCAGGGTGAGGACCCTGTGCTACAGACCTACTCCAGGCTGGTATGCTGCAGTGTGCTCTGTGCTACATTGCAGCATCCAGATCTAGGGCAGGCAGTAGATGTAGTTTGGTGGTGCAGGGTGGAGTTCAGGGCACTCTGTTTCACCCTGAGGTTTGGCTATGCCTCTGGATCCAGGCTCTGCCCTGCAGTTTGTAGTGTTAAGGGTCATGGCAGAACAGGACTTCAAGACTTGTTTTCTTGCCCACACTCTCTCTGAAGCAAGAACTCTGCCAGTGTCATGTCTGACTTGAGAGTTGTCCAGCTTAATTGTAGATTTTTTATAGACTTAACTAATCATGGCCATTTTTCCTAATGTTTTACCTAAATCTTCCTTGTAAGTTTTCCCTTGCTGATGCTTGTTCTGTACACTGTGGGCATGGAGAACAATTCATTCTCTTTTATTACTGCGTGTCTTTTATCTAGTGAAGACTATCAGTGAGACTCCTTATCTGTCTGTCCTTCCCTACATTAAACCTGCTTTTTCTGATGTGCCTGATAGTGATGATTTTCTAGGTCCTTGGTCAGTTATCAGTGCTCTCCTCTGGACTCTCTCCAGGTATTCACAGCATCACAGAATGTTAGGAGTTGGAAGGGACTGGTCAAGGCTGTGCCAGTGCAGCAATGTAGAACAGGATAGGAAGAAATAATTTTTTCTCAGACATATGTTCAGTGATACTGTTTCACTGTGTGAAATTCCTACTCTCCTGACACTTCCTGGGAGGAGGATGCTGCTGACCTGTGCTAACCTGCAGCCTAGTAAAGCCTCTAGATTTTTAAAGTTCTTTTTTCCCAGAAGGCCTACACAGGCAGTCAAACCCCTTGAGGATGGCTACTCCTGGCTTTTGTCTGGCTTGACCAAATTTCAATGTCTTTACAAAGTTTTAGATAAATTTTAATAAATAATCAGAGTTTTGAATAGATTGGCTAATCCTGCTACATATGCTTCTGATACGTACTAACATGGTAACATCAGCCCTCAAATATGAAGCATTTCCTTCAACTGAGTTTGACCATTTTATATTTATATATTTTATATTCTCACTTTCCTAGTTGTCTGGAGGTACATTGTAAATATAAATTGAAATTTAAAGTTGAAACTGAAAATAAATGTTTCCTGTTCAGATCATCTGCACTTTTTTAAGCTGTACAGAGCCATCTGCAACTAGTGTTGTTTGTTGTGTAACTTCTATATTTACAGTATATTTGACAATAAAACCTTTTTTGACATTTAATCAGTAGCAGAATTATTCTGCTCTCATCATATATTCAACTTTATCACCAAGACAGGACATAAATGTTGAGCTTGCGTTTGAGAGCAAACACACATAGATATTTAAAACCTAGAAAATTGGGGGCTTCAGCATCGCTTCTCCATTTGTACAATATAAAAACTAGACTATATTCTTCTTTTTAAGAAGATGCTCAGGCTGTTGTCAGCATCACTGTAGCAGAATGAATATCTGATTACTGTTGTTAGAGGACACAAGAGGTTGTATTTTCCCCTTTCCCTGTAAGGCAAAAATATTAGTTAAATTGTGATTTATTTTCTCGTGTTTCAGATGGAGATTGGAAGGGTAGTAGGAAGAAGCATCTTGCAGGTTCCTCTGGTTCCTATGGGTGTTTTCTGATTGTCTCTAAGAATTTGATGTAAAGGGGGGTTTTGCATTTCATCATTGAGAAATCTTCCCCCTTGTTTGCTGCTCTGGTATTTTTCTTGGTTTTGACACAGTAAGTGGGTTTTTTTAGAAGTTGAATCCAACTTTATCCACCCTTTCTCTGTAAAATTCTAGATTCTAGAAATATTCTAGAAAAAAAACTTCTGAAAACACTCAAATGACTAGTATGAGTGAGATTTTTAATTTGGAATTAAATACCAAATGTATCTGAGTGAATATGATGAATGTTAAAAAACATTTCTATGTTAGTGAGATTGACCTTTAATAGAAAAATACTATCTAAACAGAAGGGCATTTGCATGAAGCTTGTAGGTATCTCATATTAGGAGGATAATCTCTAATGAGCATCTTTGAATTTAAACTCGATGATTCTCTCTGCAGAAGCAAAATTTGCCATGTCCTGTTGTTAGAAACTGATACTCATTTTCTGTCTAACTAACAGTTCTTTCTCTGAAACTGCCTTGAATACTTAGAGCCCAAACCCTGCCCCTGCACTGCATAGTCATCAGATAGCAGTGAATCTTGAGTTTGAATAAAAAACAAAGTATTTATTATGTGCACTTATAGCATTGAAATAAATGGTGCAGTTATACAACATCTCACCTTCAAAATTTAATCATCTACAAATGTCATTTATTTTTCATAAGCTACTTCCCTTTTAATATGATTCATTAAATACCTTTTTTGTGTATATGTACTCTTCTGTTCATCTATTTTGGTTGTAGACTCCAGGCATTTATTTTCACTCTGTCTTAACATATGGCATGGTTGGTGTAAAAATGTTTTAAAATAATGTTCAGATTATCTAATAATTTCAAATTTAAAAGTTTGAAATGGCAGATCTATTTTGCTGTAGCCTACATTTTACAGGTTTGTCGTGGAATTTTCATTGAGGCTGATTTCTTTGCTTTTCAAGAAAATTAACATTTTCAGTATCCTTCCATTTACCACACATGTAACCTGGAAGATCCTCCTGTAGATCAGAGCCCTTCCAGCATGCAGCAGATTTTGGAAGTGGTGAAAAGCTGTATGTTCCCACCTCCCAGCAGAAGTACCCTGGGCAGGAGGTGTGTGTTGCTCTACTCCCCTGTGGTTGATTGTAGCTGTTGAGCAGCTCTGAGGCACAGCAGTTTGGGACTAAGGCACTTTCCCCTCTGCCTGGTCTTGAGCCTGTCTTTGGCAGAGTCATCAAGAGCTGAGGTTCTGTAGTTTGACATGGCTTTTTCCTGATTCAGTGTGTGAATTGGTAAAGAAGGAAGTTTGGAGGATCAAGAATGATGGGGTTTTTTAATGGTTACTGGTAACTTATAGACGGTCTTTGCAGATGCTAGTATTTCTTGTACTGGACATTTTTAGTTAAATGTGGTCTGAATTCAGGGATTGTATTTGAAATTTGAAGTGTGTATGTGGCACCACATCAGGGATGTGACAGTAGTGTGGTCTAGATAGGCAGCTGCCTCACAGCTCTTCCATTTCTGGTTATCTTGATTGTATACATGCAGTAGGTTCTAATTCAATTAGGACTAGCAATATCCCACATTAGTGTGTCTGTTAAAATCCATGCAGCATACTATAAAAAAGTCATTAGTTTGGTAATATCAATTTAACAAGTTTTAGCTCATTAACCTTGACACCAGCAGTGCTGGAGAGAGGAACCTTTTGATACTGTTGTTCTCACCATATACCAGGGAGCTCTGAAAATGTTGAAATCCCTGGAATCATCAGTTCTAGCTGTGTGTTAACTCTTGTATGCAAATACCCCACAGTAAGCCACAAATTACATCTTTTTGAGTCAGATTCATAGACTGAGGTGGTGTTTCCTCAAAAAACATTTCTTCCATTAGGAACTTGTGGAACTTGTGTGGTTGATAGATGGCCCTTTAACAATGTTAGCAGCTAATTCCTATGCTTCATTTTCCACATGTATACCATTCTAACACCACTTCTGAAAAGCCTACCTGAAGTGTAGCAGATGAATATTTGTGATGACATTTTAGTAAGCTATTAATTGCATAAATACTTCTTCAGTTACTTAGTTTTTGCTTTCCAGGCTCACATTTGAGACATTGGTTACCTTGCTAATAATGGTTTAGCTTTGAAGGAAGTCCTGTATAATACAGCTGTGGGTGTCATTATAAAATAGGGAAATTTAAAAGTAGGGTGCAAATAAAAAAAAAATAATCTGTCAGAAAGCAGTTCTTCATTGTATGTTTAACTTTTACACTCAAAATTGGAGATCGGTCTGAGTTGGAGTTGAGAAGAGGGAGAGCAGAACTCAGGGTTAGCATCACAATACAGCTGTAACCACAGAGACATTTGAAAAACAGCAAGAAGGGATGCTGTAAAAACACAAAGTATTTTATTAGGAACAACTTCACTTAATCCCTTGCAGTCATAATGAATCTGTCACATTTTATGGGATTTTGGTGTGAGGAGAATTAACACCCACCTCTGAGGAAGCACTATGTAAAATAGAGGAAAAAGAAGAGGGACTTAGGCAAATGTTTTAGTGTGGAATTGAGAGGGCAAGATAAACATGGAAAACATGTTCATTTTCAGCTCTTTGTGCCATTCATGCCCATGTAAAATTTTTCCTGAGTTCATTTCAGTTTTATCACCTGCCTTTCTGTTGTTTTCTGGCTTGCTCAATCAGAAGCCAAGTTTTGCTACCTTGTAGGTTAAGGAAGTATTCTTGCAATTGCCATCCTTCCTGTGTCCAGTGACCTGCTGAAGTTAGGGAACAGTTTTGATCCTTTTCCTCCTTTTGCCTGTGGGTCATTGTCCAAATTTTAGTCTCCCCATTGCATTGCAGTCTCTGCCCTTTCAGAAAGTCCCTCCAGCCTGGCCAGAGCCCCTGCCCATTAGGCAACCATGGTTTTCCATACAGCAGCTGCTGCCCTTGCGGTGGGTGAAGGACCGGGGCACACCAAGGTGTAAAGAGACAAGGCAAGGCTTGTGAAGGTTTTCTCAAATGCAAAATAAAAGCCAAATACTGGGTTGGGCCTTGTTGACTCCAGCACTGCTGACACACATCAGGAGCACCCAGGGACCGCGTGTATTTTGGCTTTGTTCGAGAGCACTCAACCCTGTGTGATCCCGGGAGATGGAGGCTGCCAGCGCGACTGCCGGTAAGTGTGTACAGCTGTGCTGCAGGTGTGAGGAAGCAGGGCAGAGCTGGAGCGAGCTCTGCTGTCTCTCCAGCCAGGACATGGGCATTTGTTCCCAGTGGAAAGCCAAAGATCTGCTCAATGTGACTTATTTAATGAGAGCACTGTACACAGTCAAACACAAGGTTAAGGAGTAACTTAGAAGACCTTGATAAAGCAGCAGGCCACAAGGTGGGCAGCAAGTAATTTTGCTCATTGACAGGGGTAATGAAGAGAGGGTTTCACTAACAGACCAGCAGTGTAATATCTGCAGTTTGAGTATTGCAGGCTACTAAATACCCCACTCATCTGAGCTACAGATTCAAAACCTCTGTTACCTAAAGGAACAGTTACTTGAGCTACTTAGTATAAGCTACTCCTTTCTTTATTTTTTTTTTATTTGCCTGCTATACTTGCCTATGAAAAATTAACTGGGTGTTTGTGTAGAAATCCAGTACAAAATGAAAAGTTTTAGTAGATAAAGCCGAAATGAAATTTTGGTTGACCTCTAGGCAGTAATGAATAGAGCAGTGTTGAAAGTTTTGCATATCCAAAAAATCAGGGGGAGACATTGTACTGACATTGTACTCTGCAGAAGTTCTGTGAGTTTGAAAAGGGGTAACTGTAAGAGGTTTCAGCTCTGAGAATATTCCAAAGAACTGTGTTCTACAATATGAAGCAACTGTGTTGAAAATTCCCATTGCAAAATCTATTATTCTTCTTTTTTAATACTTCTAACATTTTTCTTCCAAAATTTGCCAAAATACCTGCCATGCTTAGGAGCCAGGCTTTTTCTTTATCTAAGGAATGTTTTTGAAGTAATCTGTAAAATAATTCTCTTACAAAGCTGAAGACAATACGGATGCAGGGAAAAGTGCAGTTTCATGAAGTCTTTCACCAAAGACCCAATTCAGATAGCATCACCTGGCTGTGACAGCACAAAATTCATGTGTGCTGGGTAGAATGGCAAACATGTCTGAAAGCTAAACCTGCCTCAGTAAACACTGGCCTTTTCTGCAAAGATTCTTGGGTTATTTGATATTTATGAAAAACTATGTTGGGATCTTACAAGAAACATAAAGTGGCATTTCTTCTGAAATGTATTTTTGTACATTCTCATTAAACTATATTTGTGCACATTTTTACATGTATATGTATGTACGTACCTCAGGATATTTTAAAGAAGAACTACAAATGAGACTGCAGTTTAATTTGGAGGTTTATAGTCTGACCATGTTCACTTTGGATTTAAATACCTTTCAGGGTATTCAGTCTTGATTATGTGGCCTCACCTGAATAATATGTCTTAGAAATAAGGCTAGAAATCTGGGTAGATGTCTTCATACTATATTTATGACTAAAAATCTGTCACTTCTGAGATACTTTGTAGAGTAAAATGTGTTTCCTTGACATTTCATGTAAGTTTTTCTGTCCCATATTTTTAAAAGGTAACACAATTTTTAAAAATGGAGATCCAGCTGGAAAATGGGGTCTAGACTGTACAGAATCCGTGTTTCAGGGGATCATGCCCTGGGGTGGTTGTCTGACCAGTTACATGGATGGAGGGGCTCCTACAGGAGGTGACTCCAAGTATGACTGTGAAAGACATCCGGAGATGTGGGACAATCCAGGCTCTCTGTGGCACTGAGGGAGGCAGAAGGGTCCATCTCTTTGGCCAAATCCACAAACCCAGTGCCAGTGTGACATAGCACTGCCCAGTCGAGAGCAGTGTGGAGACCCAACGGATCCCGTGCCCGAGGCGTGATGTCCCTGTGGGCAGCGCGCTTGGAAAATCTCAGCAGCGAGTGTCACTTTCTTCTGAAGCTGAAAACTGCTTAGAAACTCAGAAGTGAAAAATCATATCTTCAAGCTTCCCAAACTAAAGAGCTTTGGGAAGAGTGTATTTGTCATTATGTTTAATTTGCACATACCTCACCAAAGAAAAGGCCAGGGGAGCTAAACCGAGAACACAGCTGTACAGGCAGCTCAACTAATTGCCTCTCCATCCTCAACCTCATTTATCTTCATTTCTTCCCAATTATACCAAATTATCAATAGTCTCTGTTGCATCAGAGTCTTAATCCCCTTTATTCAGGCAGCATTAGATAGTGGCAGATGAATTCTTGGAGGGAGTCAGGGTAAACAGCCATGAAATGCCACCTCTGGCAGATGGCATTGCTCACAAGAAATGTGACAAAACATTTGGAATTTGTTACCAGGCATTGGTATGAGAAGGCAAGCTGTCAATATTTTTTTAAATGATAATCAAGGTGGTGCATACTTACACCACAAGCAGAAATGAATCCTGTCCAAAACCTCAAGCTTAGTTAAGCTCAGCTTGGCACTGTGCTGTTGTATTTTGTTGTTGAAGCCTCTCACTTTTTCTTCTCAAGAAATATTTTCACTTTATCTGGTATTAGTATCAACATTTTATTAACGTTTGTTCCAGTGTTAGTGATTCTTTATGGTTTTGTGTACCACAGAAAGAAAGATTAAAGATGCAACATAACTTTTGCACAATAGCAAAGTCATAATGTATTTTCTTGATTAGTTTCCTTGGCAGTGTTGGGCTTTTCTAGGGGTTTGATCCTGCTCCTTCGAGAAGCTAATGCAGCTCTCCCACTGGTGCTCACTGGTAGATAGTTGAGACTGCCTAATGGCTAGGTTTGCTGAATGAGAACTGTACTCTAAAAAACAAAGATTGATGGAAGGTGTAAGATGTCCATGTGCTGTGGTAGGTTTATATTGAGCTGGTACTATCAGCAAAAATGAAAGTGATGCTTTAAGAAGTGCAAAGTTGGCTGCTAATACAGCTCAAGGTTGAATTTTTGTCATTTCTAGGTTGACCTTAAATGAACCACAGTAGATTTCACTGCTGACCTCTGTTAATTAGATTTACTCACAGGATCTCCTGGGTTTTGCAACATTCTGAATTTTTTGAAAATCAGTAATCTCTTAGTTCAAGGAATCAATTGCTAGATGTAAAAATGGTGCATCTTCAGAGTTCGTGTCTTCCTCGTCCTGACCCAGCTGTTTGGAACTGTGCAGGTGTCTGCAGTTTCTGGTCCTTCATGGAAACTGGGGTTTTTGAGAGTAGAGTCTCACTGCAGAGCTTCTCCAGTCACTCAGCTTTGATACTAAAGGATGTCAGGCATCCCTTCTGCACCTGCTTGGTCTCCAGTCAAATCTCCAATGTCACTGAGTTCTGTGTAGATGCTTCAGAGTGGCAAGATTGTCCAAATGCGTATGTATGAAGTGCCACAGACTGTGTTTAATTCTTTCAAGCCATACTTTGTGTTACAGAGTTCTTTTAGTATTAGGAATTTTTGAAAAGATTATAAATACATAATTCATTTATGTCGCTACAGATTAACTCAGCAGATTACAGTCTGTAATTTGAATTGTTCATAGTAATTACTTCAAAGAAATAGTAAATGATAAAATTGTTGAAACACCTATCATCTGATTTTGTGCTGCAGCATTACCTGTCACCTGTGGATGTCAAGAGGTTCTCAAAACCAAACTCAACTGTTTGGCAAGTTGCAGTCACAGTAAAAATATGCAGCACATGGATCTCACTGGTTGTTCAGAATGCTGTTTAATATGGAAAAATAAGCAGTTAAAAAAAAAAAAACCACCCAAAAAAACACTTGGTTTGTGGTGAGTGGAGGTGTCAGCGATTATCATCACTGGAATATGAATCCTAGTTCCTCTCTTGCTGGCTGCACTTGAGTTTAGAAGGATGTATGCTTTATCCTTTCTGGCAGGCAGCCCTACAAACTGTGTTCAAGATCTGAAAGTTAAGCTGTTTTATTTCTGGCTTGTGCATCATCAACAGTACATAAAACATGACAGACCAAAATTGTGACCTTACTTCTGTCTGTGAAAGGCACGTGCTTCTGCAGACAGGCTTCAGTCCTGCAGTTGAAAACAGTTAATTTTTTCATTGATGGTGCTCATCCAGAAAAGCTATCATGTTCTAGTACAGGATTGTTATCTTTGGGTAGAAAAAGAAATAGCAATGAAGTTATTACTGGAAATGTTAGCAATAACCATTCAGAGTGCAGAAGGGAGCCCATCACTTGTGCAGGGGTGAACCATACATTGCATTTCAAAGTAGTATTCACCATTGAAAGATTGTCCTCTCTTTTGAGTTTATCAGCTGCATATCTGCTGAAATATTACTAGATCTGTGCAGATTTTTGGAAGCCCTCTTTTGTCAAAATCACACTCTGTAAGCTCGCAGGGGTAGGGGTCTCCCTGGCACAGCTTCCCAGTAGGAATGCAAAGATGTATGGTCTGCCAGAGGGCAGTGATCTCTCGGGATAGAGATTGCTTTGGACATCAGTGTAGCTCCAAAAGAAAATGTAGGTTTTAACTCTAAATCCCCTAATTTGAAGAAGAAGGCTATGTATTGTACACTGAGCAGAGATTTATGACTTATTTCTTCACCCATGGGGAGAATGCAGAGCCATCAGAGGAAGGCAGCAGTGCTTGGCAGTTACTCCTCAATAACACACCTGCAGTAGCATGAGGTAGTTCTTCATACAGTGCTGTGGAGGGCCTTGCTGCAGCATATTGCAGGTGCAAAACCTGGACATCTTTTTAATTTAATGTAAGGAAAATCTATTAAAGGGTATTAAAGTCAAGGAAAACATCTCTGTGTCAGGAAGTCCCTACTGCTTAAATTGTTGTAGAGTGTTCTGGGAAATTGTTACTGTAGGTTTTCTTTATATATAAACTTTTCAGTAAGCATGGCTTCTCCTTTCCATTTAGGAAGCAGTAAATATCTAGCTGTTGATAAGATGATTACAAGCTTTTCCCTGCCCTCTCTTGTGCTCCATGTCCCCATCCCTCCCCCTGTTATGACATGGTTAACTATCAGGTAACAAAGCAGCAAAGACTTCATTCATTAATTAACAGAGCTTTTTTTCCAGCATGTCACATTACTTCCTAGCCAAGAAGCAACTTGTGTTGATTAATATTTAGGCATGACTAAATCAGTAAAGAAAAGATGTGAGTGCATACAGGTAGCTAACTTTTAGAAGTGCTTTCAAGTATGAGTGTATTTTTATGAAACTTATTATAGTAATTTGTGTCCAACTTTCTATAAATATGATTCATCTTGGCTCAGTCTAACTTAATTGAGTGCACTTTTGGTGTAAATTGAATTTGCTAAACCATAGGGATATGTCTGGTATTTTGAGTTTAACTAGAGATACTGCTGCTTTGAGCAGTTTGTGCTTTTAGCAGACTAGCCCCTTACATCATACAGCCTTTTCTTCTTCTGCACCTCTCCTGCCTATTTGGTTTTCACCATTTTCCCCATTTCTTTAGGTTTAGTTATGTGGGGAAAAGGCTATCCCTGTTTCAGCAGTCCTCTACAGAAGACTGGCTGAAAAGGTTTTGTTGCTGCAGCTGGTAGTTCCTCTGCAGTGGTCTTAGCAGGGGGGGTTGGACTGGATGATCTTTCGAGGTCCCTTCCAACTCCTGGCATTCTGTGATTCTGTGAGTGCATTTCAGTAGCCATCAGCATTTTTGTGTATGGCATTTGAAGGGATGAATGAATCTGTCTCTTGTTAGAGAGAACAGGGTTTATACTGCTAAATCTGACACTGAGCACCTGGTTGGCATTGGGAGATCTTGCTGGTGGGAGGACACCTTTATTTTGGGAGGTAACTCCCAGTAAGGACACTTTACTGGTATAGTGCTTTAGCACTATCATCATCACTTGTAATTTGGAAATGTTACATTGTATTTACCATCCTGTTTCTTTCTCTGGGTTCATTTTAAAGAGAAGGAATGGATTGTTTGGGAGGGATGGCTAGTTCTGAAAGAAATACTATGTCTCTGCCTTTATCTTCTAAATAAGTATCTTCTTTGAATTAATTGTTCTTAATTAAATTGGCATCAAATATTCTGACATATTCACAGTTATCTTCAGTATTCTGTTTTCTGTGAGATAAACTTTGATTTTTGCTGTCATTATGACTTTTCAGAAAGTTTAGAAATCCTATGCAGATTTCAGATGCTTTCTTTTTGTGTAATTATCAACAGATTACTTCACCTAAGTTGTGACAGACATATTTTTTAAGTATGACTGACTGATGGACAGATTGGGAATTGCTGAATTAATGGGCATATTTCAAAGCTTTGGCAGGGCTAAGCAGTAATTACATCTGCTGAACCACTTGATAAGTTTTTGGAAGTAGCCCAGTAAAGCCATCACTGGATTTCTTGAGTTTTAATATCTTACCCTACACAGTTTCATGGCTTTCTTGTAGGGCACGGTCCAGAAGTTGATGTAGCCGAATGCACACAGCTAAACAAATCAGTGCATTAAAGCTTTAAATGCACAGCAAGTCTTCAGTTTAGATTTTCAGATGAGTGTCATGCTCTAGAGAAGTGACTAAAAAAATCTCTTTCCCATTTTAATGTAAGAAGGCTTCTTTGGGGGCAGTAAGGGATCACAGAAAGTGTCCACTCTTGCACGGCCCCATAAATAACATCATCT
The DNA here is from genome assembly GCA_013399135.1 of Heliornis fulica. Taxonomy (NCBI): domain Eukaryota; kingdom Metazoa; phylum Chordata; class Aves; order Gruiformes; family Heliornithidae; genus Heliornis; species Heliornis fulica. The sequence goes on along the minus strand of VXBZ01000688.1, from coordinate 1,050,588 downwards.
ACTGCCAGTCTGAGGGACAGAATTTGGGGTTAAATGGCTCTTAAGCTGACATGGAGGCTACACTCCTGTCTTTCATGTAGTGAGATTCTCAGTCATCAGATATGACCACAACTGTTTTCTACCTGATCATCTCTTCCTGGGATGTTCAAACGCTGTTACCATGAAAAGACTTGACAGAGTTCTGGGCTGAGATGTTGCCAGCAGAGGATATTCAGTGTAGGCCCAACAAGTGACACTTTCCCCAGTGTTGGGGTGAGATTATCAAGATATTAGTAAAAGCAACCAGTGTGGACACCTGAAAACACCAGAGCTGGGAGTGCTGGTATATAGGCCCGTGGTGTTGTAGGAGTTCTAGATAAGCCAAAAAAATTCACAGGATTTGTATGTGCTGGACACCTATGAAAGTTAGAGGTGGAAAACATTGAAATGATCAGTGCTGAAATAGCAATGCTGTGAATACCTCCTTCCTTCACAGACTCACAGAACGTTAGGAGTTGGAAGGGACGTCGAAAGAATCTTTACCTGCTGCTGTTGTCCTTAATATGGCCAACAGCATGAAAAATGTGTTTAAAAATAATTTTAGAGTAAAATTGGACAGTGAAGATGGTATTGCTTTTAACAATTTGAGTTCAATTTTTCAGAAATGTATCACAACAAAAAATAAAATGACAGACATGGATTGAAACGGTGTGGTTGTTCAATTCACAGGTACCACTGACAGAGAGGGTTTCATTTAGCTAGACCAGACAGTTTTAAGGCTGATAAAATGAATTTGAAACCAAATGAAAAGAAACTGTCACCAAATTGAACTTTGATTACTTTCTGTAGATCTTTCAATACCTAAAAACAAGACACTAATTTCATCTTCACAGATATATCTTCACCAAAAAAAAAAAGATTTGGGGATTTTGTTTCAAAGAACACAGATGCACAGTGAGGTTCATAACTAGAAAACATGTAGCTTTAAGAGTTACCTTGCAAAAATACTAAAATCAAAGAGAAGCCACATTTTCAGAAAAATTAAGCTGAGATTATGGCTTGCATTTCCTTAAACTAAACAAAATGAAGCATAAACAGAGGAACTTCACTAACAGACCTGATAGTAAATAACCTTTTACCAGGTAATAACCAGGTAAATTTACCTGATGAAAAATAACCTTGTACCAGGTAATAACCAGGTAAGTTTACCTGATGGTAAATAATCTTTTGCCAGGTAATAACCAGGTAAATTTACCTGATGGTAAATAACCTTGACCCGAATCGGTGCATACAGGGTGTATCATCCATCAGCTGTACCTGGATGTATTGCTTAGGCTGATTCTGTCTGTGTTACCTGCAGTTCAATCCCTGTGAGTCTGAACTCACCAGAATTCATGTCCACACAGAACAGGGCTGCCAAATGGCATTAAGGGAACCTCTCAGCCCAGATTCATTTAGAAGTGAATGGGCTGCGTTTGTTACATTAGTTTTGCTTTTGCTTAGTGGAACATATGTGTGTATCTCGTGTACTGGTAAATAAGTTGTCTCAAATGACCTGTTAAAACTGGTAAATACCAGACATTAATTATTAAGTATCTTGGAACTCTTTCTTTTACCAAAGCCAGGTAATGTTGGTGTCTGTACCCTCTGGAGCTCGTGGTACGAGCCTGTGTGGGTGACTGCCCATCAGGCCAGTGTCCCATCCGGATGGTACGCTTTGCTGCACCCGTTGGCTGCGTGGCCTGAACTGGATGGGTGCAACAGGCCAGACCTTTTATAGCTGCTGCTTGTGGTCAGCCAGAGCATTTGACAGGTGTTCAGGATGGCTGACCAGCAAAACTCTGCCTCTTTCTTCCCGCTTTGGTGTGACTGTGGGAACCACAGCCTCGGTCCTCACTTGTGACGGGTGTCGGAACCTCTGGAAGATGGAAGCACTTGTCTCTCGTGCCCTTTTTTAATGCTGAGTACAATCTGTTCTGGGACAAGATCGACTAGAATGCAAACAAGATAAGGAAAAATTACCTTTTTGTCCTTTAGTTTTATCTGGTGGAGAGAAGGTCATATGGTAGTGGGTAATAGCGTTAAACATAAAGCTTTTTGTAAAGTGTATAAATGACATATTGGCATTTTGACAAATCATCAGATGTTTGAGTGCTCAAATAATACTCCTATGAGACTTAAAATTCAAGTTACTAGTATTATAAAATTAAATGTCTTTCTCATTTAAAATAAATAAAAAAGCAATATTTCCCTTAATATACAAGAGGAAATTTCCATTGCTGTTTTCTGTTATCTTGCTTTATATACTGTTGTATTTTTTTTTCTTTTTTTCATATTTTCCCCCTTTTGTTTCATACATACCTAAAAGAAATTGCTTGAAGTCTATCTCTCTCTATACTGTAGATCATTATTTAATTTTAGACTCCTTATCTTCTATATTAAAAAGAGTGAGAGCCTTCTCTAGCTAACTGTGGACAAAGAAATTATTTTTTCCTGATACATATTTCTTCAAAGACCAACCTTGCATGAATGATATCAGAAGGCTTTGTTTTTAGTTTCACTGGTAAGCTTTTGATTTGGAATCAAAATGTGACATCCTTTGCCTTATTGTTGACCCCTATTTGGACCAAAAGTGACAATGAACATAAATCTGAAAATTTGGGGCTAAATCTGAAATATTAAGGAGGTTTTACTTTTTATAGATGGATTCTCTTCTAACTGTTATGGTAGCAAATAATTTGAAAGCATGCATGGAGATATATATATATATCTCAATTGCATACTTGCTGATACAACATGCTGTCAGCTGTGCTACTAAATAAGCAAATGTGTGCTCAAGAATGAATGCTTTAAAAAAAAAGTTGCAAGATAGTAAAGGGCCTGAGCATATTATCACAGGTTTGCAGTTTCCATATTTGGTCTGTAATGGGAATTTAGTTCTGCCTTATATATAAAGTTTTCTTACAGTATAGAAATAAATACTGCAGGGAGGGATGCTAGTGTTCTCTTAAGACTACTGTTTTTTGGCTGTGCAGAGGGTCTGTGGGCAGGATCATTTGACAGTGTCTGAAACCCAGAGCACCCAAGTAGGACCTGTGAGACTGACTTCTCGTGCAGTTTCACCCAGAGTCAGGCAGGTGACTTGGAGGAAGCTGCTTCTAGATTCTGCACCTCAACTTTCCCACTTGTAAGCTGGAGGTAATCATACTGCCCTTAATAAACACTTCACAGTTGAACAGTTCTAGGTAAGAAGTTTTAATTATTATTTTCTTTGTAAGAGACTTGCTGCTACCTAGCATGTGCAGTCCAGATTAAGCGATGAAACTGTTATCTCTGTGGGATACTTGAGGCTACAGGATGCATTTCATTTAACATGAACCTTTATTATATAGCAAACTCTCAGAAGTATTTTTTTTTTCTTTCTCTAAGGAGATGCTATAGGGAACATAAGAATGGTCTGTAGAGATAAGTATATCACAGTTTATTCTTGTGTTGCTGGCACTGAATACTGGAGCAGATTTGCAAGTGGAATTTGCAGTGAAAAAGTTATTATTGTCCCCATCCATAAGGAAAAGTGGTCCAGTGATTTGGACCATACAACTTCATTTAAATTCAGCTTCCTGTTCCATTGCAGGTTTCCTGTATTTCCTTGAGCAAGTCCCATTTCCCCACAGTGCAGTTCTCCATCTCTAAAGGTGAATAGTTGTACTTTCCTATGGACTGTGCAGCAGTTGTGAAGCTGGGCATAGAAATGTAGCAGGGCACTGCTAGTACAGCTTCAGGGCCACAGAAGTATGGTGGGTAGATGCCTGAGGCTTTGGAAAGATAAGAGAAACTTCCAGAAATAAGAAAAGGAGCTAAGAGTTTGGACCATCTGTGCCTGGGATTGGAGGTATTGGAGGAGAGCAAACAGGGTGAGGGAGACTGTTAGATGAAGAGTGCAGTATTTCCTTTCATTCAGACATCTCTGGCAAACTGTCTTGTCCACAGGTTTTGTTGCCACTACCCTGACATGTGACATTACATGTACAGAATCTATTTCTAAGCAAGAAATTCATCTGAATGTACATGTCATGTGTGTCTTTTTAGGGTAAAAATGTATAACTCTTGAATTTAATGAAAAAGCATATGGAGAAAAAGAAAACTCATTTGGTAAAATCAAGTGCTAAGAATTTCCTCAGAAAATCTTATAAAATACACACTTAACTACAGAACTAGTTTACTAGATAATACCCCCTCTGTTACACAACAGTCAGAATAAATAACTTCCACAATCAGTATTAGTCAAATGTTATTAAAAAAGCTGATATGCAATATATTAAATAACAAAAGATTCTGACCCAGTCTTAACTGCAGTAGTTCTTCTAATTGCAGCACTGTGCCGTGTTATATTGTATCACAATATTGCATCTTTCTTTGTCAGTGTATTTCTCATCATTTTACAAATTACAAATCTTTTATAGGAAGGTAATTCATATTCGGACAGAGTGCTAAAATGATGGAGTGATTTCCTTTTTTCTCAATTATTGATATTTCAAACTTTTTCATTTAGCCGTATTAATCATGTTTATTAGCTAAGTGTTGTCATAAAGAATGGAATTTTTCTGTTACTTTCATATTCAATTAAAATGTGTTTTGCTTGCTGCCTCTATCTGCTACATCAGTGTAATCTGTTTACTTATTCTAATTGAAATTCTTGTTCATAAATTCAAACCAAAGTCAGTACTGCAGTTACACATGTTCATAACAATCTATAATCTAATTGAAAATGTGGGGTGTACCTGAGGAGGGTGTGTACTTAAAATACCTTTTAATCTAGAAATGTTCAAACTGAATTTGAAGGTGGTTTGTTTTGTGGACCAGATGCATTTCAGAATTCACTAACATGGTCTACTTAACTGCTGTTGAAAAGGAACTTCTTGTTATTCAAGTGTATAAGTGTAATACCAAAGAAAACTATAATCTGTAAAATTGCTGCAGAACACCATCCCTTCAGAAGACCCAGCAGATGTTCTAGACCAAACACGAGTGCTCAGTTGGCTATACTGTGATTTTGTTGTAGACAGTAATTACTGTGATTGGTATCTGGACTCTTTAAATTCCTGAATGCTGATGATTTCCAAGCTCAACCTAATGCCTGGCTTGTTTAGCCCTACAAGCTAGGACACCCCACCCCCAGATCAAACTGAAAAAGCTACTGAGGTTCAGAGGTAACATAGCAGCAGGCTCAATTGCTGTAACGTGTGGAGGGATGAATTTAAGCTAGAATGCTAGTGAGCATTGGAGGAATGAATTGGAGCACAAGTCTCTGGTAAGATTAACAGTGTTGAGAGTCTTGACGAGCACGAGGATGGGCACTGATTAGTCTCTGGCAGGGACTGGGTGGCTTGGTTCCCTGTGATAGCAGGAGATTGTCATTCAGTGTCTCAGATGTTCCCTTTCCGCCTTATTTACTTAATTGTGACTGATGTTCACTTGGATGGTTTTATCCGTAAACATTTAGCTTTTCCTGTTTCCAGAAATTAGTGTTATGAAGGTAGGTGATGTGGAAAGTTTCTAATATTTTTTTATGTGATGCATCTTTATTTTAAAAAAGTAATCTGGTGTAGCTAGGAGCTTAGCTGCAGTAAAGTGTATTAGCTCGTTTCTAACCTAGCAAAATGTCTTTTAAAGAAAAGTATATGGCATTCATGGGTGGTTGGTACCTTGTTTTGCAGGTGGGAGTGAATCCTCCTGGGACAAGGACAAGCTTCAGTCTCCCATCACAACGGGATCACAGCACAGCATTGGCCATCCCACCCTGTCAGGGCAGTCGAGCCTTGGAAGCGCGCACCCGCTCAGTCCTCTCCAACAGAATCACCTGCTCACCAACAGTACGTACTGTGTTCCTACTGAGTGCTGCTTGGAGGCTGGGCTTGTGTCCTTCCCAACCTCCTGGAGGTGGGGGAGGGGGAAGGGAGACCCTTCAGTGACAGGAGGGTCAATCCTCCCACTGTGTCACATCCAAGCTACCCATAGTCCAACCTATCCCTTCTCCTTCCCTTAGGAAGGGAGCAGGTGAGAAGCCAACAGACCCCCTTCTTTGCACTCAAATAAGAAAGGAAGGGAAGGCAAAGTTATTCCAAGAAAGAAGTTAAGGATCAATATGTTTAAAAAAATAGTAAGGATTAAAGTCAGTTGTAACAGGTGGTGATGGCTGAAAAATTAAAATCTCACTATTTCTGAATTCTTGTTGGTTTAGCTCTTCATCCTTAAAGTTTTGAAAGTTGATGTTGGTTGTTAGTATTAATGGCTGAATGACATTTCTGGCTCCTTACACAACTTTAGGAGAAGATAGTCCCTTGTTACCTATGTAGGGCATGAGGCTTGAACAATTCCAAGCTATTGGAATGACTCCTGTCTGCTTAGCTCACAGGAAGGTATGTACCTGAGCACTTTGGGCAGATGGTTAAGAGTCACTAGTCAAGAATCACCAGGTGAAGGGATGTAAATTCACTGCAGTTTATCCTTTCTTTTCCTGCCTAATTCAGTACCTGTAAATATTTTACATACAGGGATATTGTGCTCTTTGCTGATAAGACTTTTAAAGATATTTTCCAGTAGGTTTTGTAGTAGACAAATGTCTATAGGCTATTAAAGGGTTTATTGAATGTCAGACATTATGTCCAATGATTTGCAAGTGTAGGATATATTTTCTTCATAGTCCTCTGAAATGTTTGACGGATTATGTCTTAAAACTGGTGATGTGCTGTTAAATTCTGTTTGTAGTTTGCATTTAGTTTGCATGTCAATTGGACTTTAAGTAGACATACAACTCAGTGTGGCCAGATGGTGTCTGGGAGTTTTGGAACTCTATAGAGTATGAGGAAGGATTATTGGGCTGTTAAGGGAGATATGCAGGGGAACAAAGGCTTATGGAAGTAAGTGCTGAAGGGGATAGTCAGCATGGTTTAAAGTGAAGATGTATGTAGACTTTGCTCATTACCTATCATAATTAATATTGGCATGGATCATCATATAAAATACATGGTGAATCATAAGACATCACAGTTGTTGATCATGATATGCTCGAGCTAAACAGAAATAGTGTGGGAGCTCAGAATATATACGGTTCTGCCTTTGTGGTGGGTGCAGTGGTGTTTTTATATCGCCATAGTCAAGTTTTATTGCAATAGCATAAGCTTTATCAGTCAGTGATATTTTTAATTGTGGGTTCTGTCATAGATGACAGAAATGGTGACTAGCCTTCTCATTTAAGATAGTTAAGATGGATCCAAAGCTTAAAAACCTTTTAGAAATAAAAAAGCATGTGGTTATGAATAGCTATGTGATTATGATATTTACTACTTGTACCTGACTTTTTAATGAGAACTTCTAATCTAATTTTCACTTAGAACAACAAGAAGACATTTTGTCTGGCAGAATGAGTCATATTTTTTAATGAAAATAAAATCTAGATGCCCAAAGGTAGCTGTTTGAAGGGATTTCTCTAAAGAATTCTTACATGCAAAAACAAACCAATACAATTTTTTCAGTGAATTAATGTCTTGATCTTACTTTCCATTGTAGTCCTTACTAAATACACCAAGTGATATACATGCTGAAATAGACATTAATGAAACACAAGGAACCTGTTCTTGCTAGCTGTAACATCACCTTTTGGCAATGTCAAGATCTGCAAGTTGTTCCAAATTAATTTCATACCTTCTTAAAATATTTTATATCCATAGTGAAAGACAATTTCAAGTGACTTTCTGAAAATGCTGACAACAATTTTAACCCCTCATTACATGTTCCAGTTCACAGACCTTCTGTACAGTAGTGTCTCTAGTCCAACCCACAGATTCCTGTCATCAAGAAATAGTCCTAATATAAAAATAAGAGTCTTAGATCACTGTGTATATGAACTAATGATATCAAGAGGACAAATAAAAGCTATTGTATAGTCATTTTGCTAATATGTTACTTTAGTTACATGTTTTTTCCCTAATACAAACCATGCAGCCTTTTCTGGAATGCAAAGACAATTATTCCCCATGTAACATCATACTATTAACATGTGATAATACTGATTTTGACTAGTCAGTGTTATGGTAGAATATGAACTCTAAAAATTCAGGTGATGGGTTATAAAATGATGGACTGACACATAAAACCTACCCATGCTCTCTCCTAGGGATAGATCTACCATTTATGATGATGCCTCACCCTCTGCTTCCCGTCAGCCTACCTCCCGCTTCGGTCGCAATGGCAATGAATCAGATGAACCACCTCAATACGATAGCTAACATGGCTGCAGCAGCCCAAATGCACAGCCCTCTTTCCAGGGCAGGGGCCTCTGTTATAAAGGTAAGAGCCATCTGTGAGATGTAGAAAAAATAGCTTTTTTGTGGCTAACAAAAACATTTACAGTGACGTTCTTAAGGTAACCAAGAGGCAGTGCGTTTATACTGCCTGTAGCACACCTGGTCTGCTCTTCTGATAGTGCTTCAGTTTGAGGAAATACCCACGAGTCCAGTCAGGAAGTTAAGATGCTCTTCTCTACCTACAAACCTGTCATATAATTAAAACCTGTTACAAACACTCACTAGAGGCTAGGGGAATACAGGGCTGCATCTGTTAAAGTTCTTTTGAGAGCCTCCTCCAAGCACGTTGTTTAGATATTCCATGCCTGTGTTTAGAGCTGAAGTCCTGCCACAAGTAAATAAAATGTTGAGACAAGAAATTTTTCTAGGTAGACAGGTGCAGGATCAGTGAATGTGAAGGGCTGACACTGTGGGATTCTCTAAAGTACAGTGTGTCCTCTTTCTAGTGAGCAAAAATGAAAAGGTTTTATCAGACTAGTTTTTGTGTGCTTGCATGTGCATGAGTGTTTCTTGTTGAGAAAATAAACCTTCGTAATACAGACAGGTTTTACAAGCAGTCCAGGTTTCAGGATGCTCTTTAGCAGACCCTTGCTGATGCTAGTTACTCATTTACAGCTATTTTTTTCCCCAACACCTGCACTAGAGGATACACAATATCTCTACAGCAACAGTAGGTCTCACCAGCACTCTACTGGGAATTATTTCCTCTACATGTTGTAGAGGAAAACACACCAGTAGCTAATGTGACAGAGGTAAAGTGTGCATCCATTGCTGTGTTACTCTCAACTGTCAAGTGATGTTGCATCTTTCTCTCATTTGTTCTGAATGCTGAATCCTCTGTAGAGGAATTTTATTACAGAGTGTGAGGCTCCTTTTCTCCTTCCTTTCCCTTATGTGCAATCATCTAGCTCTAAATGACGGTAAGTTAAGAAGAAATCCTTGTACAAAACGAAACATGTAAAAGAAAAGCATTGCTACTGCTGTCTGTCAGCAGTATTACTTTTATTAGACAACATTATTTAAGTGCATTTAATAAGTACAAAAAATGGCTGCTTTTAGATAGACTGCAATTCCAGCATCGTGATCTTAAATTAAAATGGGAGAAATGAATCCAGTATATTGAGTGTGTATCTATTTCCATACTCTGATGACTAAAATACCATTTGGCCTGTTTTCTATAGGTGTGAGAATCAGCTTCTTTATAAAGCTTTTGAATGAAGTCATTATGCTTTTTATATCACGTTTGCCATTTAGAAATAAGCTGTTCTACCAAGATATGCATGATCAGCAAAGTTAACATTTAGTGCTCCAGAAAGAAATGTCATAAGTATGAAACTTGATTTCTTCCTGACAGGAACTCTATAAATTAGGTAGGCACAATGGCCAGGCTCACAAAACCTTCTTAGCCATCTATAATGTGATCTGATGTGATTACAGCAGCACTCGCTAGCAGTGCTATAGCTGCAGGTCTGTCAGTGCCTCTGTCATAAATCCAGTCTTTGAGGGCCTTTCTGTGCATCTGAACGAGCTTCCTCCATTGGAAACTTGGCCAAATGGTTCTGAAGAATCTGTAGGATTGAGGGACTCACATGGCAAAACCAAACTTTGACAGCGCTGACTTCACCACCCTCTTTCTTGTGCCTCTTGCATCTGTCTGTTCTTTCCAGACCTGGGTGAACTCTGCACTCCAGTCACTGGCCTAGGTGTAAAAGCTTTGCCAGCCCAGTCTGGAGGACCAGTCTGGGGTGGATCTTAGCTGAATTACACTTGAATCATGGTTTAGACCAGAAACAGCAGTGAATGAGTATAGTAGTTTACTGTAATTTTGTTTCTGATACTCAGATAAATCTACACAGTGACAGGTTTTTTCAGGTCTTCAGAAGCAAAGTTTGGATGGGCACTTTATACAAAAGATTTTTTACTGTAGTTTGCAGAACAATTCAACTCCAGAGAGCAGTAACTATATAACATTAAGATTTTTATTTTAGAGCAGACCTATAATGAATATGACTAATTATCTAACAAATTAATATCTCTACTAATATGCATTCACAGCGTATTATACAGTGCATCATAAAGGAGCTGTTAAGATGTATGCTGAGAATGCAAATTAAATAATGAAAGCACACCTAAATCAACAGATCATTTAAATAAAGTTGAGTCCCAAGGAGTTGAGATCTCATAGCACATAATGGGGACAACAAATCATGGCGAGATGTCACAGGAAAGATGGAAATAGCTCTTCTGTTCATGGAAGGCACATTTGAACCTCGGAAGCAGAGCATGCCCATGTAACAGCTCTTTGTCTGTAGCAGTGAGGCCTCGAGCTGCAGGTCCTCAGGCTGTGCCCAGTAAAGGCATCAGGAGTGTTAAGAGAGTGTCAGCAGACCTAAAGTCTGACTTCATACAAATGGAGACAGAGAGGGCTTACGTGACTGAAGATGTATTAGCTTACAGTCTCAGCAGGTAGGGAGGGAGGATGTGGGGATGGTTTGGGATTGAGAAGTAAAAAGAGGGTTTGCAAGAGCCAGGTTTCTGGAGCTGAGGCTGTGGGTCGTTGTATATCCACAGAAAGGCCACCTTCCCAGATGTTCTTTGAAACAGGCTGGTGGGAGATACCATCTTTACTGAGGGCCTGGAATGGGGTTTTGTGTTAGATGTCAAAGAGTACTGAGAGTAATGAAGCAAAATTTTATCCCAGAGATCTGAGAGGCTCTTTACCCTTTTTTCCCAGATTTTTGTTGGTTCTTCTATTCACCCCACATATTTTACACTTTCCTTGCTCCTCTTGCTCATGTCTCACCCTTCTTCCCCCATCTCTCCTCATCATGCTTTCCCTTTCCTTCTGGCTCTCTGCCTCTTCTAAGCCACTGAGAGATGGGCTTCTCCTGCAGATTGGATTCCTGCTGCCCATTTTTCTTGTCGTCATTCCCTCGTGCTTGCTGTATTACTACATCTCTCATTCTTTTAGTCTTTAATCCAGGTCCCAATTAGCAATAAGTGGCACATTGTTTAAGTGCAGCTGGAAATCCCAGAGGGAAAAAATGAGTTTAAATATAATTTAAATTCTCTGTTTCAACAAAATAAAGCATTTTTATTTTTGTATTTGAAATCATATTTCTTTCAGAATTTCCCCCAGTGCACTTCAGAAACTAATCTAAACCCACCCTTCACCCCCTCAAAAAAACACACATCAAGACCCTAAGCAAACCCAAAAAAAAGGCAAAAAAGGAAAACCAAACTACCAAAAAAGCCCCACAAACACAAAGCAAACAAATATTTTTGATGAAATGCAATGTTAAGTTTCAGTAGGGAAATTGAAATCTTGCACTTCCCCTCAACCCTACACAATTGCCATTGGAGTATTTTGGTCTACTGATAAACAGAACAAAGCATTACATGTACAGTGAGATCTAGACATGAGGTAGAGATGTTTGAGTCTGCTTTTCTTTGTGTTCTGTTTTTCTCCTGATTTTGTAGGATTCTTAAACCATTTGTAAAGGATGTATATGACATGATTTTAAATTCCCTAAAGAGAATACAGATGGGCTGTGTAATTATTGCTGAGAGGTGCTATTTTCTGTGTGCTGTACGACTCAGATTCATAATATTTACCTGACAGCCAGAAAAATGTGACCATCTCAAAACACTGGGAAACAATTCTCAGAATACAAACATCTCTTGTTACAGAATTCCTAACATGTTTAATTTCATGTCTCACTATGCATTCAATTGTGATTTTTCTCCCCAGTATAGTACAATATCTATAAAATAAAACTACTGTAAAATGTATGTTATTTTTCTCATTATTAGATTTATTCTAATAATTGACATTTCTAAACATGTGTTCATTGCTGGCAGCTTATTGCTGAAATGAGTACTAGACTATTTCATGGGAGTGAGATGTGAGACAGTTTGCTTCTTCCAAGGCTGATTTTTGTGGCTGTGTCTGTAGTGAAGGAGAAGTGAGTGTGTAGTTTGGTATCTCTTTATTCACTCGTGCAGAGAAACTGCTATGTTGGGAGATGTCTGGGTCCCCACAAATGGTATTAAATGTCCTTCTCATCTCTCCTCCTTTGCAAGGAGGCATATCCCTCTCCCTGCTGTGCTGAGAACTCCTTGCTTGTTAACACTGAGACACCTAGTTGCTAGGTTAAAGCATAAGCAGTGAATACTTATTTTAAACTTGCAAGTGGAAAAAAACATGGTAAGACACAAGTACATGTCTGTTTCACAAAGCTTGCGAGGGAATATTGTTAGGCCAAATGTATCCTAGCTTTAAGTTCTGGCTCAGATCTCTTTAGATCTTAGTCATTTAGATGCTTAGCCATTTTCATTTGTACTTAACAATTAATACAGCTTTAACATAGATCAGATAGAATGTTATCATCATTAGTCTTGGGAGTGTCTTTCATTCAGGACCAGCACTGGGTGAAACAATTCACAGGAGAGGTACAAGGAGGAAGTTTCCACTGCAAGTTCCTTTCCAGTTTAAGTCAGTATTATACATTCAACTTCAAAGTAGAACATAAAGGTAAAATCTCCATATATGAGTGGAGATTGCCATAGTTTTCTCAGTGACTGCTAATTGGAGAAATGGTGGAGGAGGAAGCTCTTGTTTGGCTGTTTACCAATACCATCTGATTAGCTGTGGTTTTCTGTTTGGCTGGGCAGCTGGCAATTAATGAATTGATAGGAAGTAGTCACAAGGTAATGGAATTAGCAAGTGAACAGCTGGTATAAAAAATTAGTAAATGTGGAAGAGTTTTTATGATTTTTTAAATTTGGTGGGAAAATAATTGCCCGTTGACTACAACTGAAACGACTGCCTATACGTGGTGAAAAAGGTTGCATTTTAAATGGCAAAGTACATACTTTAAGTGAATGACTTCCCAATACATTGCAAAAGATGAATGGGATCCAGCTGGCATTCAGACATACAGGTCCTATCTTAGTCTTTAGACCAGCTGTTTACCTTGTTCATCTCCAGTTCTTACAGCAGTTAGAGATACTATAAGTAGCTCAGAAGACCAACAAGTCATCCATTGTCTTTGTATGTACCCGTTTCCATACTGAGATGATTTGAAATATAAATCTAACAACTGTTCTCTTGCCCAGAAACAGTGACCATCATATTTCTTGTCTGCCACTGTCCAGAGTCATTTCCAGTTTAGCTCAGTTCCTGCTTACTGTGTCAGGATTATTGTTTTTCTTTAAAAAAAGCCTAAATCCCAATTACACGTTGCTTTTCTCAGCAGTTCATTAGTTAAGGGCTATAAACTTTAGAACAGTATTAAAAATGTGCTTGTTATTAGAATTCAAATAGTATTAGTATCAACTGAGGTCAATTGGAAAGAAATATGTGTTGAAGTACTAAAAAAAAAAGTTAGCAGTTCAATTTGCTAACTGAAATGGTGTTAACTTCCCTTATTCTTCTTTCTTGGTGAGGTTGGAGCTCACCAGTGAGATGGGAGCAGTGATATCAGATATGAAACTGAGATACTTCTGGGTAGGAGGTGAGGAGGTCTGCAGCCAGTCTGCTGGCTGACTGCTCCTGACTTCACAGACTCCTCCAGAGAGAGGACATTCCAGTTTCTAGATTTCTTTTAACTCTGTAGTCCATTTGGAGAATGGAAATGGTGATTTGGAGAGCACTGGGAGATCAAGGTATGGCACAGGAAACATTCTAGTGGGCATCTAGCAAGCAAATTAGTGTTGGGAAATTAATTGTGCCAGAGCTGATAACACAGGTTTTTCCAACATGGTCATCAGCTCTAAATCTTTCTTACAATAGTTTAAAACTCTGGTCTAGACTTCAACACAGTAGAATCCCTATTTTTCCTTCCTTTTCATTGGTGAGGTCTGTTGAATTCCAGCTCTCTTGCCACTGCAGAGCCCAGGAGAGTACAGAAGCAGCACCTCAATTAAATATAAAACATCAAGATAAATGTCTGAATAAAATATCCAGGACTCAGACAAACTTCCAAAAGCTACTTGTCAGCAGTGAAATGCCATTAAATCCTCTAGGAACTCATTAATAGATTAACATTTGGAAGAGTAATTACAGCTACATTAGAACTAAGAATAAAGAAAAATAAAGGAAAATCCAGCAGCGTCATTTCTCTAAACTCTTGACACAAAATGAAGATCAATACTATAAAAAAAAAATCAGAGGTAAGGAATTAAGGTCAAGAAGATTGTGTCAAAAATACGTTAGCTGTTCACATATATTTCAAATTAAACGAGTGTGGGTGCACCTGTTATGTAGTGTTTCATGTTACTGGTAGGGAATACTACTACACAGGGGATAGAAAAAGGATATTGAGGTGAAATCAAGGATGTATCTGGAAATTGCATGAGTTGACGACTTCAGTGCCGTTAACCTAAATCACAACTAAAATTAACAATGTCAAGCTCTGTGGCTACAGTTTTTGAGCCAAAGCAAGATGCTGATCTTCTGCTAGACAGAAATATATTGCCCTTCAAAAGGATTAAATACTGTAAAAGTCTTTCTTGAGAATTTATGGTAGAGCTCTGTAAAGGGAAGAGAAAAGATAAAGTAGGTACTCTAGTTAGATAAATAGGTGAGATCTTGAGAAATGTTTTCATTTTTCATAAAATTCTCACAATCTCTAAATTTTATACATATAACTCATTATAATGTAACATGTAATATGAATCTTGCAAATTGATGAAATAGGACAAAATTCAAATAGAGAAAATAGAACTTTATTTAGAAATGCTTCTTCATTATTTTAAGTGTACCTACTGTGGAATCAGGCTGCACAGCAGTGTGCCAGCTATTTTTAAGAGGGGAGAAGAAGTATTATATGAAAAAGAACAAGGTTGTAAAATACATAGATGACAAATAAAATGAAGTCATCAACGTGTAAAAAAATGTTAAGGTTTTAAATTTGCAATTTTCCTATTTAAATGCCCTCATTGATTTGTTACAAATACTGTTAACCCTGTGTTTGGAAAATGGTGAGGACATTATCACTTGTGTTCTCATTTGTAATAAAATAGATTAACTTGCTGTGAAATTTTAACTAGGCTGAGACACAACAGTAGCTACCTAATGAACCAGAGCACATTGCTGTTAAGTAGCTAAATAGATGCATACTGATTACAGGACTGAAAAATGGATCTGTTTACTTGCAAAAAAGGACCCTGTTCGTAGTGTTATTCATTATAGTAGAGGAAATTCAGCATCACATTTCCACCCCAACATTTCCAGATAGACAGATTCTCAATCCATATGCAGCCTTAAATCATGATACTCTATCCTCATTTCTGAACATACAGTACAGAGAAAATGTGAGCTCCTTTGTTGCTTATAGGGAAGAGTGTATCTTCCCTGTGTATTTAAATTTTTGTACCTGGTAAGACGTTAGATGACACAATCAACTAATTCTCTAAGAAAGTGATTCACTCTGTGATTAAGAATGACATTATTATTTGACACTTTTATTTCTGCCTGAACATTTCAAACCAGGACCCTGAGTTGGAAGGCAAATTGCTTGAAGCAGAGATGATTTTACAGCAGGAGACAATGGGAAATGCAGTTACCAGAAGGAGCTCAAATACTTTGCTTTTCCAAATCATCAGCTTTTGAATTACTCCGATAGCTCCCATTTTAGATGACATATATGGCTGTTTGTGTGATATCTAAGTGTTAATTCATAGTCATATTTGTTCATAGTTTTTTTTTGCAGAACAGTTGGCATGTCCTCTCCTTGGCTATTCATTTTCATGGATGCAATAGACAATGAAATTTACTTAAACTATGTACTCTTCTGTAAAATTAATCATTTCAAAATGATATCTTAATTGTAAATTGAGTGCTCTTTGTGGTAAAAAGAGAGAAAATAGTGCCAAAGAGGACGGTTAAAACTGAAATCCAGGCAAATGAAATGATAGAATCCTGTTAGCAATAACCTATTTGGCAGCTATTATTTACACAAAGGTAAAAGACACATAGTATTTATAAGCTCAGGATTGCATGTATGTGATTCATCATTTATATAGGAGACTACTTCTTGGCATAAGAATGACTTCTTTTTCCAAAAGTAACTTAATAAACAATCCATCCACAGAGTTAGTCATGAGACTCTCATTCTTCCATTCATCAGCAACCTCTAAAACCATTCTTTGGAGATGGGGAAGAGGAAAACACAGGAGAAATTTAAGATCTGTGACTTTGACTCCCCCCCCCTTAACTTGAAAATTTGGTTTCTTTAAACTTTTCAGTTTCCAAAAGTTTTAAGAACTTCTGACTCAACATAATGAGTTGTATTTGTTAAAACTTAATAATAATTTTTAATTGGCTCACAAAAATCCTGCAATTAAAAGTCTCCCTGTAAGATTTATTAGTTATTGTATGTTCATTAAATAACAGATAATTGGAGAAAACAGATCCATTGAGGATTAACAGCTATGTAATAGATACACATCTATTATGTGATTTTGAGGCTCAGTTGTTATTAATGTACAATAACTATCCTTTTAAAAACATAGTCAGTACTGTGTTTTCAGCTGCTATGATTGGACTAGGCAAATGCCACCCCTTGCTATTGGGAGGATCCAATCTGACATTCCCTTTGCATCAACCTCAAAGGTTTCTGTAAACACAAAGATGATCTTGGTTTAGAGAGATGGTTTTAATGGGTAACAGAATATTCCTAAGATGTCGATCTCCCCAACACTGTTACTAATGAATTGCCCCACTAGGTTATGAACAGAAGCTATTATGCCAGCCATTTATAATGGAAAAACTATTAGAATCCACCATTCTCTAGCTAAAGCTATATTACTGATTTAGGAAACTGTCTAGCAAAACTGTATAAAAAGTTGAGTTGCTACTGAGGTTCTTTTCAAATGCACATGGTAAATTGCCACCGAGTAGCCAGATTGTGTACTCCTAATGAAAAATCTCTGAGAATAGGTTAGAAAAGGAGAAAAATTGCTAAGTTCCTTTGAGACAACTTCCCCAGATTGCTCTGTAATTGTGATTTTAATGAGGTGGGGGCAAGAGGATCTCCCTTTTAAAAAAGAAGTAATACTTTGGTTCTGAGTTTCCACAGGGAACAGCTGATTGCCAAGCATGAGGGCAACTCCAAAGATGCAGTTTCTGAAATTCTGTAAATTCACGTATCTCTGTGATAGTGTCTTTCCACTGGAACTGCACTTTCAAGTACTTGTAACAGAGGATTTAAAGCATAGCAAGGATAAGAATATCTAGAGTATTTTAGGCCATGATCTATTCCTTTTAAGAAATTCTCATTATATGTTTGTCCTGGGAACAGGTATGAAGGACATTTGAATTCTGACATAATTCAGAAAAATTACACCTATGGCATCACTGGGTTGGAAGGGATCTCAAGTGGTCATATAATCTCTTACCTTCCTCAACACAGTAGGAATTATTACTCATGCCACATTTGTCTTACCTGTTCCCAAAGATTTTTACTGAGGAAAATTCCCTGGCATTTTCAGGCAATCTGAAGGTACAGACATACAAAGCTGCAGAAATTAATTTTGCTAGATTTTTGTAATTTATTCTCCTTATCTAAAATGTTATGTGTATTTAAATTAGAGATTAATAGCAAATGTTTGTTTGGAAATGCACACCTAAGAATTTGCTAGCTCATTTTTATTTTCCTTAGCCAGTGGTGCTATTCATGCAAAAGTGAAGTTCTTAGTGGTGCTACAGCTTTTAAAATGTGTCTGGCCACTAACCTGAGAACACTCAGATGTTACTTACTCATTTGCAGAATCTGCTGAGTTTATAAACTTGGCTGCATTTAGTGTAGTTCAGATCACATATTAATTCTTTAGTTGAAAAGTGACTTATGTGTCAGTTTTACTACTTGCAGGTTAAAGGTAGTTTGTGAGAACAACATAAACATTCTTTACATGCCTATGCATGAAAAATTTCTAAAAGCAAAAAAGTTACCAAGAGATTACAAAGAGGTGGTAACTGCAGTGTCAGGACACAAGGGTAGGGAAGCTTTGCCCAGGTGCACTGATGCAGCAGGCTGTACAAGACTAAGCTGCTCTTTCTGTGTGAATTCTGTTCACTGTTTATCTCAGAAAGACCATTTGTTACCCCTGGTTTGGCCAAGATCATTTTTTTCATTGAGCTTCAGTGAAATTCATGAATCAAACTGCACAGACCTTGCTCTGTTTGTGTTTGAAGGAAAGGATTCAAGACAGCCCTTCTCCAGCACCGTCTCTAGAAGACAGCCAGCGGCCCGGGAGCCACGCTTCCTCCCATCAGAGCAGCAGCGTATCCAGCTCGCCCTCCCAGCTGGACAACACACCAGACAGAATTGGTTAGTGCTTGGCAATGTCACACCCCTTTGTAGTTACTAACCTCAAAATGTTAGATGTTCTGGGGGGAAAATCTTTCTTTGCTGGGAAACTTGGAAAAGTACTCATGGAAAAAACCTTGGAAAGTTGATGGGTATTTTATTAGGTTCCTCGCTACTCAGAGCTCAGCACCTTGGAGTCATTCTATGCAGCATCCATCCATGCAGAGAAGATATCACCCCTTCTCTGGTATGACCAACTTCCCTCATGTGCCTCTGTAGGCATTGAAATTCAAAAATAGATACAGTTTTCCAATAGGTATTGAAAAATAGTGAGATCTATTTTTCTGCATATGTATGTCAGAAAAGTCACTGTTTATATGATGACTTTCCTTTTCCAAAAAACCTCCTCATACCCTCACATTCCCTCATCAGCACAAGGCTTTTTCATATTTTTGGTCTCTCCACCACAGCTTTCACAGCCTGCACATTATTGATCTTGTGTTTAAAATGTTAATTCAGACTAGAGGAAATTTAGATCCTATTCTTGGTGTTTCCAAGAAGGATCTAGGGCAAGTTAATTAACATCTCTTCATGTCAGTGTATGTCAACACTATTGTCTTCACAGTGACTGGACCCTGTGCAGGTATTGCTGAGCCAGATTTTAAACTACAAAACAGTGCAGTCCACATAACACAGTATAGACTTCACTCCCATCACATAACTGCTGTTTGCTGAGATTTTGCAGATTTGACTCTGCTGTGCAGCAGCACCACCTTGGTCAGTCTCACTGATCCTGCAGGTGATAAGTGAAGAACTGATTTCAGCATTAGAGCATGTCATTTTTTTGCTGTCATCTATCAAACTGGGTTCCTATCTAGCTGTATTTCTCTCAGATTGCTGCTTTATAGATAATTACTAATACTTAAATCCTTAAATGTATTTTTCCCCAAAACTATTTCTGTGAAGTACTTTTCTAATTAGTTAATTTGAACATTTCATAAGAAATCACATTCATCTCAGTAGTAATTTGGGTTCTATCTTGGTATCTTTGTTTAATCAACTTGAGCAAATTTGCTTTTGCTGCATATTTTACTTGTCAATAAGTGCTGAACCGGGGCAGTGAAATTGTTGATTATGGACAATAAAAGCAGTCAATTGCTTTAGAACTTATGTAGTATAAATAAATGTTACAATGCCAAAATATTGACAGAAGACATATTATTTAATATTTTCCTTTCTTCTACATTTTTTTAACTGACAGTGTTAGTAACTGTGCACTCTTATATTTTTTTTTTAGCTTTGCTGTCTAACAGCAGGGAAGGAGAACTCATTGATCAGGAAACTGGGACCAGCCTAAAAAAAATACAGAAGGAGAAAGGTAAAATTTCAGACTGTTTTCTGTCTCAGGCATTTGATTACATTCAGTAGGTGATTTATTCCTTTTTCTAGTATTCTGCATATGCAGTGGCATAAGATTACAAATTTAAGAGATCTAAGTGCCTAATGGCAGTGAAAAATGTATCCAGTGAATTTACATGGCATTCTCCAAAGCAAGTGTAAACACTCAGATCTTTGCTTCTCTCTCTTTATATAGTATGGGGCTACTATTTTGCCAGTCTTTTGACTCAATTATTTATGGAATTCCTAGCAAATATTTGATTAGTCATATGGTAGTGTTTCTTTGCCTTCAGTGGATGTGTGTGCAGACTACTCTCATGCTGGTATGTAGGTGAGGGAAATCAGGGATTTTATGTGTCTAATAGTATTGGATTAGCTCACAAGTTAGAGGTTGAACGTGAATCAGCTGGTGTGTTCTGGTGAGCCCTGGGGAAGTGTTGTAGTGAGAGAGCATGTGGCATCTGTGGCTGCACACTGAGGAAGAAAACACCATTCTGTTTCCTTGCAAACAGAACAAAATATAAATTGTATTAAGAGGGAAGAGGTTTATTCTGGCAGTACATACAGGAAGTATCACACAAAATGAGTGGCTGTAAAAAAATTGAAGATGGGATAAAGTTAAGGAACTAAAGCTGACGGTAAGTGAATACTGGAAAAATACTGCCAAGGAATATTCTGTGGGAGATACTAAGGTTTCAGTATGCAAAAGATGTGAAGGAAAAGAGAGGCAAGTAATTGACCAAAAGAGGAGACAAAATAAGCTGAATGTGCTTTATTATGTCTTCTGTAAATATTAACATTTCATCATAAATGAAAAAACCTGATTTGTATTTTGATAGAAGTGATTTTAATGTATTTTCTGAGAAGAATAAAAAACCAGGCATAGACAATTATGCAAGCTGCTGAAAAGATGATTTGGAGGTTCTGTTTGCCCTGGGGTTCCAGAGTTGCATACAATTATTTGAGCAGATTATTGATTTTGTATGATCAGCTCTATTGCTTAGACGTCTGTGACTGATCCAGTCAGGGTAGGAAACTTCCTCCTTGGATTTTGTATTCTTGTACTCAACTCTTTTTGGAAGCAGAAGAAGCTGTTTTCTATTCAATGGTTTCTCTAGGCATGTAAGCACTTCCCTCATGAACCCCAAAAGAGCCCTTTTGTGACATTCTGAGATAATTTTCTGTCTGGATCATCATGCTTAAGTCCTTCCCTCTTGACTCCTGTTGGCATTTACAGACCAACACCAGAGGCTAAACAGTTACCAACCATACCTTCATTCCTAAAATTAAAAAATTGCATTTCTCTAGTAATTACAGGGGCGAGTATTCAATCTAAATCCAAAAGTGTAGTTGATTTTAATTTTGCTGAACCGTGCAGGGTTTCTTGCCACATGTTTAGTCATTTTTCAGCAAAACAATTCAATATCCTATGGGGTTCTAAGATGCAAATCATGTAGTTATTGGAAGTAGCAGTCCTGTCACTCAGGGTGGAAGAAGGAAGGTACAGTTTTGGAATCAGAAAAGACTATTTAGAAATCTCAAAAGCATGAAAATAATTTAGACCCTGCCACCTGTGAGCCCTATTCCCAGGCTCCTCCGATCGCTGAACGTTCCGTGTAACGTACAAAATAACAAAGGTCTGATGCTGACTTTTTGTGTATCATGATTCACCTTAAGATTAAAGTTTTATAGGTTTATTCATTTCCTAGTCTACATTTTTGTATAATACTATTTATCTTCAATTAAGTACTGGGAAATACATCTTTATACATGTGTTGCTTCTGTATGCACTTATGTTTTTAGTGAGTGTTTAGAGATTAACTTTACATCAGAAAAAAAATGGTTAAAAGTCATGAGAAATTGTAAATTTTCTATTTAGATGTAGAATAAGGTTTCTGTTGTTCTCCTTGGCCCAGGTCAGATTTTTTCCTGAAAACATGAGAATGAGAAATGGTGTTTTTTTGTCAAGTAGAGATGTAATTTTCAAGTAGACTGATCGCCAGAACCAAACCCTTTTGATCACGTTATAGTGGGGCAAATGCTCAAGTTCTAAAGGCACCAACATTATATATGCAACAATTCCAGCATGTCACATTTTGGCATGTGACAGACCTGTATTCCAGTTCCTGGAGGAATCTCTGGTTTGTAGGATACCAGCACCCAGTAAGTGATGGGTTGCAGCAGTAGGACGGAGTCAAAGTCCCCAGCCTGTGTGCTGGCCCTTTCTGTCACCTCATGCCAGTGCTGCTGCTCCTCAATGATTTCTCTCACTCCCATATAGATTCTTTGTTCCTAATACTGTTATTATTCTCTTGTGTATTGTTATTTTGCACACCTCAGACGTGTTGATTGTTTTCCACGGTCGGATGCAGTCACTGAATAGTGTGAGCTGTGCTAGATTGCTCAGCAAAAATATACCAGTAATTCCTATACAGAATGAACTATTTTTTTTCTAAAAAAAAACAAACCCTACTATTACTTTTACTAAGGCAAAATATATTTACCATGGAAAAGATTTTCAAAGTTATTAAGAAGGAATGTAGTTAAAATAAAAGTATCAACATTTATTAAGTATGACAAGTAAGCGGTTTATACAGCCGTGGCAAACATATGTTTTCACATCTGTTTTGAGTAATATCATCATGATTTTAAAAATGATTTATAGCTCTGCAGGCCATAAAATGCCAGCTTTGCTGTAAGTTGGAAGTTTTCAAACAACAAAGAAATTATTGAAGGCATATATTGAACGTGGTTTTGTGTTACATGCCTTGAATTAACTTTACAAATCTGAGCACTCTAACAATTAAGATAGCAACAAATGAATATTAAGTAACTAAAATTTAGCAGTAATACAACTTATGTGAAATCTTAGCAAAAAACCCAATAGAAGTTGCTGTAATTATTATAGGCAAATGCTGTGATATCCCTCAGGATACACAATTTTTGTGTTTTCATGTCCCATTTTAAATGATCTCAGCACCAGACAAAAATATGCCACTTTGTTCTCATCAAAGTAATTTCAAGGTAATTAGGGCTGAAGAGAATATAGCTTATCAGTTTTTCTTTAAAAGACAGTTAATATGGGTTGTTCCAATTATGTGGAGCTTTTTGCATGTACTGGTGGGGCAGAATTTACAGAATTCGTGGCTGTCAGAGCACAGAGAGGTTAGAGCCCATACAGACCAAACCTTCCAGCTTTTTGAAGGAGAAATACCATTAAATCCCAATTACTCCACATCCTGTTATCTTCTTAGGAGCTACAGTCAGGCTTTACATTAGAGGACAACAAATCAGACCTCTGTAGAGGTCTGCAGTTTAATTTTTTATACAAACTACATTATTTTTGTCAAATGTCTTTAACCGTTGATACACACACATTTTACCTGTCCATCTGTGTTCAGGGTGCAATCCATGTGAAGAGTAACCTGTACTTTATTTTGAAATCTCCAGTGAGAGGAAACAGAGTTATAAAATGCCTCCTCCTCCCAGAATGTAGCTCCAGATGTTTACAGAAGCGTAAACACAAATTCTTCCTGATTGTGCTTACTTACCTTGCCTGGCTTTAAGCAGCTACATTTTACCTGCACAATTGCTCACAGAAGCAAAATTTTAAATTCAACTGCTCCAATATATATCCCTATTGTATGGGACAGGATTGTGTTTGACACAGCCCTGCATAGGCTTTATAGAAACCTCCACATGAATTCTGGCATGAGGAAGGTTAAATGAGCCAGAAAAGAATTTGGCCGTGCCTTCCAGTCAGATTTAAATGCTGGTACAATTACTCTGTTTGACTGCATGACAAGAAGTATTTCTAACTCCTCATACAGGATGGAGAAATAAAAGGAACTGGCCCAACTCTTGCCACAGAAATCAGAGGGAATGTTCATGGTGTTGTTGGTGGAAAGGGAGTTTGGCCAAAGCCTGGTTCTGGGGAAACTCACTCCCCCAGCCAGGGCTGTAGATTACTGTTCCAGAGAGGAGTGGGACACACTCAGCGCTGCACTGGTGCTGTGCCTCGAGGACCCATGGCATGCCCTGAGCCCTGGGGAGAGCCATGCACATGCCAGCCTTTGCTCTGATTTTAGTGGGGGGCAAGCAGGACATTTGGGCCCCAGGGGAGCACAGCGTGCTTTGACTGATGTTCTCAGGGGTCTTCGGGTGCTCCACTCCACCCTTCATCAACCAGAATAAAATCTCCTAGGAACATTTTGTAAATAACCACTTAACCATTGTTCAAACAGTCTTTGAGTAGAAATACAGATTGTATTTGTTAAGAAAGTGATTTGCTCTGAAATTCCCAGAGCTGCTTGGTGGCGATGCTGCTCTCATTTATCCCGGTGTGTGCGTCTTCAGAGCACGAGTCTGGGCTCAAGGGCTGTGTCTTGTGTTTCCTGTAGACAGTAGTCTCCAAAGCTGCAGCTGGCAGCTATCCCTTTCATTTTATTGAAGAACACCTTTCCCTTTATTACCTCAAGGAAATGGGAATTTTGCATCATTTCTGTCTGCTGAGTGAAATACTTTCAGATGGCCAGAGCCTATGGTAATGAAAGAGTAACTATGTTTATTTATTGTATCCTATTAGCCAAAAAGAGGTTTTATGCTGTTTAGATTAATCATTGCCAAAGGACTGGGTTACTCACGGTGAGAGGGGAGGGGAACAACCAGGTGCAGAACACCTGAAACAGCACCAGGCCCTGGTGGTGGGGGTGTCCTCCAGAGAGAGGACTTCTCAACATTTAATCTGCAAGCATCCAGATGGAGAGTGCACGGAATAAGAAGGAGAACTAAGAGTATGAAGCTGTACCACACAATGTGCATACAAAGTGTACAATAGGAGCCAACACTTCCATGTTCACCATCCTGTTTCTTTGACGTGTCAATATTTGCATGTTAAAGATACAATGAGAAAAAAGCCATTTTCTTCACTAGTGTGCTCATGAGTCTCCTCTTGAGATACATTAAAAAATCCCCAAATTAGAAGCGAGTTCATGTTCCTTCTGGTGTCTAGGTGTGAGGCAATAATACATGGGTTGAAGGATCGCGAAGGTTTCATTTTCCCAAAACCTGAGGCGACATTCGCAGTGCAAATGTTTACTAGGAAATTCAGAGATTATTTGTTTTTACATCTTCTGTCCCCTGAGAATACTGGAAGATAAGCAGCACAGTGCTCTATTCTGGGTAAAGGCTTTTTCCACAATATTTTTTGTTGTTAAATTTAACATGAAAGTGAACTGACAACTGTTAAAATGGTGGCCTAAGAGTAGATGCCAGTCAATCAAAAAAACCCTATGACCTCAAACACATAAAACTGAGGCAAACTCTTACTAGCAGATAGATTCACAACATATGCACATAGAAAATAATGTAGAGATTTATTTTTTTCAAGCATCCAGACTCACATCATCGTTGTTGGTGTTTAATCGTTGCTCAAACATTTATAAATACAATGGCGGTTACACAAGAGAAATTAACAAAGTATTCCAAGGGTCACATCTTGTACATTAAGTTTATAGTAGATCTTTATTTGCAGAATCTTTTTTAAGCTTTTTTTTTCTGAAGGGTGAAATACCTGCTTCATTATTATCTAGACAGATGGTCCAAGACAGCTTCTTACATTGATATATAATTTATTAATATGTTTTATTTATTAGATTTCAGTGACTTTAATATATTGCCATCCAAAAACTACAAATTATGAGTCTGTATAAATGTGCTGAACTACTGAAATTTTCTTTCCTGAAAAACCTTTGGATCAAAATCTTTCAATACAACATTCATGCAAGTCCATGGAATAAAATGGTCAAATAAGAACAAAATAAGACAAAAGAATAAGCTAGATACTTTCCAAAGTCAGGCTGTCTCTTCAGTTTCCCATTTCCCCTTCTGCTTCGATACTGTGAGTTGAGTTTTAGGTAGGGCCATCTTACTGAGCTATATCAGATTTGAAAGGCATAAAAAGGGAAGAAAAATTGCTGATTGATACCCAGTGACCTAAGAAAGCTTTTGGATTAGGCCCAGGCACCTTTTCCTTAGACTTAGCACTTGTATTAAAAGTGACCCTTTGAATGCCCTGGTTTGCAGTACCTCTGATGCAAGGTCATTAATCTGAAAACTGCAGTTGGTGACATTCTTAATGTCTATGAGCTATTTAATAAGTTTGCCTTCAGTCCTCATTACAAGCAATAAGATCTGAAAAATACACATCCTGAAGGGCTGCTGACTGGTTTTCTCATGTTACAGATCTCAGGGAACGTGCTGACAGAGGTTCAGCCTCCCCAGTGCTCTGAGCAAGCCATAAGCACCAAACCCACCCACCAAACTCTGTGTGCCCCAGTGTGCAGCCCTGCATATGTGGAGGGAGAGGGTCAGTTCTTCTCTGAGCTCATCCAGCAAATCTTAGACTGTCACTGCTTGGGACATTGCTTTGTACAGGCAGTGTATGTTACTGAAAAAGCCACAGCATCTTAGCAAGGACAACAAGGACTGCCATCAAACACTTCTTTATCAATAA
Source organism: Heliornis fulica (assembly GCA_013399135.1). NCBI lineage: Eukaryota > Metazoa > Chordata > Aves > Gruiformes > Heliornithidae > Heliornis > Heliornis fulica. The sequence continues at coordinate 1,024,018 of VXBZ01000688.1, read as the reverse complement.
ACAACTTAGAAGCCAGCAATTTCAGTGCCTGTTACAAGGAAAAAAACAAAACAAAACCAAAAATCAAAAAGCCTATGGTTTTGACATATTTCATGTATTGAAGTCAAAGTAAGCAACAGCTTAGAAAAAAATAGCAAAAATTATTAAATGATTTTGAAAGCTTTGCAGTATTTGTGTGTGAGGAAGACCTTAAAAATTTGTAGAAGCTGCATTTCATAAAATATAGGTTTCTTTTCTTAGGGTTACTGATAGGGAGCTTTGTCTTGGTTTGTCATGTTGCCCATAGATGGTTGTTACATATCAGCGAGATACTATTGAGTGACACAGTCACAGCTGTGGCTCTGGCTCCAGAACCTTTGTTCCAGTCAAGAACAGAGAGGACCAGAAATCCTCTTGATTGTCACAGCAATATATGCTTCTGCTGTCAAAGAGTAAATCCAGCCTGTATAGTGTCAGTGGACTTTTCTTTATATAACCTAATTTCTGGAGAGGAGGAACGACGACTCCGGAGCTGCAGGTGTTTGCAGGGGGATGGTCTCCCTGCTGTGCTCCTGGGCCAGTGACCTTGGGAAAGCATGAGAGATGTGTGGGAAGCCTTGGAGCATACCTAGCACAGGTGGGTGGTGTTTTGTGTAGTCAGGACATTTTTCTAATTTGATCTTTTGAACATCTGAAGATCTGTGCAGTGTGTCTGTCTTCTGTGTAAAAGTCACAGTAAGGTGGCAGTTGAGGGCACTCTGTTCCTTGCTGAGGAGGACTTGCTGCCCAGAGTTTTCTGGTGACTGGAAGGCATCTCCAGTGTTTGTGTACATGCAGCATTAGAGCAAATAATCCTGATAATAAAAAGTAATAAATCCTTAATGGACATGTAAGGTAGTTAGGTAACCTCAGTTTGGAAATGGAAGAAGGTTATTCCCTCGAAACAGGTAGTCATGAAACCAGAATAAGTGTTCTTTGTTGTATTTCAGGCATTGCCTCGAATAACATCGATAAAGTTACTTGATACCTTGTTAGCAGAGCTGATGTGACCTGTATACTGAACTCAGAAGCCACTGAGGCGGCAGAACATCAGGAGGTCCAGACCACAGCCAGCTCAGCCTATAATTTCAGGGAAATCAGATGTTCTGTTCAATTGTTGGGGCAGAGGGCACCACTACAGTACTATTTACTGTGTTGAGTATCTGTTTATTATATCTGTATTTGTGTCTGGGGATGGGCAGTTCTATTAGTAGCTTTTTCATTTTATCAGTTGTGCTTTGGAAATTAAGCATCATACCTGAAAGAGCAGGAGGCCACAACAGTAAGCAGTCAAGACAGTTTCAAATGTTTTAAAACAGACACTCTATTTTGACCATAAATGGCCCTTTTGAAGTCTGCATGGAAGTCCCTGCCCTTTAGAATAAGTTGAGTATTAATGTTGGGTTGTTCCTTTAGTGATTCTTATTAATACAGTACTGTCATCTCTGGGCCTACGGTCTGGTTTGGATCCTCCAAATAGAACCCAAATTAAGCATCACATACAAAATACATGTGGCCAGAGCTGCCTTGGGCATAAATTGAAAGGGCTGAAGGCAGCTGTGAGGTTGACTGTTCGGTTTTTTAGGTATCTCATCAATGCCTCGTTGACAGATCTGTGCCCAGCATTAGGATGCCAAGCACCTTCATAGCTTTAGCATGAAGAATGAGATCTCTGAGAGTTTTTGAGGCATCATTCCTATTTCCATAACTGCAGTTTGCATGAACACCTGTAAATATCAGCCCCTAAGTAATTGAACCACTTTTGAAAGCAGAAGTTGGACTCTTAAGTCATTTTGAAATGTTTGTGATGTGTTTGTAATGCTTAACCGTGTTCATGAGAACTGTTTAAAATACGTGATTTTCCCAGATCATTGCCATTGCACATATGCAAGCTCACTTGTACTTGAACCTTTTCAGCCATTAGAAGTCTGAAATTCAAGGTAAATTAATACAAAACAGCAATTATTCCAGTGTAGAGTTCCTCAGGCACACTCCTTTGGTCATGCTTGGCCATTGCATGTTGCTCTTGAAATAGCAGTTGATTTATTTTCTCTTATTTTGTAGTCAGTGTGACAGTCATTTCCAAAACAGATTTTTCTTTTAGTTGACAGAATATGACAGGCTATAACAAGTAGTTTAATAAATAAAATTCTGCTTCCAGGTGTGTTTGGAGATGTTATAATCTATAAAACATTGTATATAATTTTGAATCTGCCTATTTTATCCATCACCTGGACTGCTGTGCTATGTTTTGATAGCTAGGCTTGGCTTGTGTGAATTTGCTGACATATCCCATGGCTTGTTTGTGTGAGACTTGTCACTGAGGTGATACATAACTAAAATTTTTAATGACAGTTCCATGGAGTGTCTCTTCTGGTCTGGTAGAAGTAGCCTTTTTGATGTAGAGTATATCAGAGCATGGAGCATCTCTGGTAGATGGCTGAGCTGGAGCAGAAAATAGTATATGTGTGTGTACATGTGTCTGTTCAAAGAGGTCAGAAAATATGAATTGCTCGGGAAATAACATGTGATTTATACACCTGTAACCTTTGGGACGTTGTAGATGCTGTCAATTAGGAGCTTGGCCTGTATTTATTATTGTTGTCTTGTTTTCTGTTAGTTATAAAATCCAGAAAGTGATTGTAATGAAGGTACCCTCCAGGCACGAGTGTGGAGACATTCACATATTAAAGGAGGAGTCACCAGAGTTGCTGTTTGACTTTTGACATTGTTGGCATATAGCCTAGGGCATTACAGGCAGAAGGGATTTAGATAGAAAGGAGAGCTTGAGATTACCCTTTTATAAAAAGAGTGTATTTCTATACACTGAATATTCTTTTAACTGCTCTGTTTTAAGGAAAGTGTAATTTCATTGAGCCAGAATTCCTTTGTTTCTTTGTAAAATCATTTTGATATTAAAAAAAAAGAAAAAGCCAGTGATATTCAGAAGCTGTTCAGTGAGTTCCTGAGAGATACACTGGTTGTTTCAAGAGCACTCATTAATAATTCTTCTCTCTACACACATGTTGAAATATTGGCAGAAAATAAGTTGGGCACTTTTGTCCATCAAAATCCCACCTTAATGTATACAGGTGTTTTACCCCAGAAAAAGGAAAGCGAGAAGAAACAGTGCAGTTAAGTTTCCAATGAAAAATGGTTAATTTCTTAATAAAGTTTGCATATAGAAATAAAGATACAGAGAAATACAGAAGCCCAAGTGGTCTGGTTTCAGAGCAACCTCTTCAGCCTCTTTCGTGGGCTATTCCAGCACCCCTTAAAAATCCAGTGCAGGAAGAGAAAAACGTGAAGTCTCCCTTTCAAAGAGCTGACTTGTACCTTCACAGTTGGTTGCTGGAGGAAGAGAAGGTGATCCGGCCATTTCACGCCTCGGCCCTCAGAGAAGAGGGCCCGGCCCGTTGTTTGTCCCTGCAGTGCACCATGTCCCCTAAATTCCCGCTAGCGAAGGAGCTGCCTCAGCACAGCCCAGCCATGCAGTGCTGTCCTGGGGGCATTAACACCTCAGGAATGGGGGACAGCTCCTCTGGCTGAACCCCTGGGAGCATGTGGGTGATCTGGGGGCACTGTGCTGTGTAACATGGACACATCTGGGCTGAGAGGTAGCTGCGGCACATGTTCAGAATGATTCCATCGCTACAGTGAGTTTGTATAACTAAAGGATTTGAACAGAAGAAATCCAGAAGGCAAAATAATACTTACTAAACCTTGTTTTCCAGGCTGTTCAAGCAATTCATAGCTATGTATGAGTGAGCAGGAAGGTAAGAGCATCTGGTAGCAATAAATGTTTCCTTTCCTGAGTTAGTGAATTAGCTATGGGAAGGTGATTAGAAATAAAATACAATGATTTCTGATCAAAATAGGTAACACTGCATGGGCTTTGAGATAAGAACTTGACAAATGTGTAAAATAAATGCAAAACTGGTTTTGAAAAGGGGGGGAGATTACCATTTTCTATGTGGTGTGCCAAGATTTGTGCATTTCAAATATTAGCAGTTGGCTTCTTTTCAAAACTGATAAATAATGATGTTTGTTGCGGAAACAATTATCCTAAAAATAATTTAAAAGGTTTGTATCCCCTTTTTGTTTGCCTATAAAGACCACATTCAATTTATATATAGACAGAAAGAGCTCCACTTGCATCTATAAAACAGTTCTTAAATCATTCTAAATTATTGATGTGCACAAAGAACTCTTTCCGCTTTTGTTTGAAGTTTTATTTCTGCGGCGTTGTGCTTTCTAATTGTACTTTCAACTGCTATGACATCTGTTATAGTTGTTTCAAAAACTTTCAATACTTTTCTTTTTTAATGATAGACAGTCTTTTCAAAGACAAACTGTCTTCATTTTGAGCAAGAAAAATAATTAGTTGCAAAAAGATCACTGATTTGGCCGGGGAACTCACCGTTTTACATTTTTTTTTCCCTACAAGTTGCTGTTTTATATGATTCCAGCACCTACTCAACAGAAAGCTGGCCAAGAGGAATTCATCTCTGCAGCAACTCAGAAACCATAGAGCATCAGCATATGTCCTTTGCTTCCCTGAGGAAATCCAGGACTTTATTCTACCAAAAAGAGTACCAAGAAAGTACTTCACAAACCGACACTCTCTCTCTGTCTAACAGATGGAAAAGTAAGCTCCTATTCCAAGCTGCTGTGCCCAACAATGCAGGAGAAAAGCCTAGCAATTGGAGATTAGATTAATCCTTAAAAGTCTGCTTAAGAATCCTTTCTAATGTAACTAGTGATATGAATATATGGTGTAACAGTAAACTGGCTTCTAATGATATACCACATACTTGTGGCCTTATCTCTGGCATAAAAATACAGCAGATATTTAAAGAACCCCAGATTAGGAAAGCACAATCTAAAGACATTTCCTTTGGGTTTTTTTTTCAGAAGAGAATATTTTTCCCTTTTTCAGCTTTGAAACATTTAAGTCCAGGACTCTGGTCCAGTTGCAGTACACCATAAATAACCTTTGAATTAGAGGTTGCCTAGAATGCATATAATAATTAATGCAACGCATGGGGATTTAATTGACCACAGGATTAAACTATTAAGGCAAAAAAAAAATCATCCTAATTGAGAATTGAACCCCTACCCTTTATTCATTGAGTGTCTGCTCTGCCACTCGAGTCGTGAATTGGGGGTTAATTGACTGTCTGGAATCTCCCAAGGAGCAATTATTTCATATAATGGTGCTAACACAAACTGTAGTGAGGCAGTTTTTAATGGCATCCTTTTTCCCCTGGATTTAGAGAGCTTTTGTGAGGACAGTGAGAAGGAGATGCTGGATGTGGGGGAGGGAAGAAAGATGTAACCAGAAAAGGTATTGATGTGGGTTCACAGTTGGAATGATAGCTCACCAGCTTTGATTAATAAACCCCATAACGTGTGTCCTTGGGTCACACTCAGATCCCAGCACTCTGCAACGTCCCTGTTCAGATTCAGCAGCACTGACCTGCAGTAAAATCTCCCATTGCTCTGACTGCACTTGAGGGTTTTGAACTTCACTGAGTGGATATCTGGTTTGTTGGACAGATGATTAATTAGTTTTAGTTGATGAACCATGTTTTGCTCTCCAGTCTCAATGTTTGTGGCTACACTCTGTGGCAGTGTTGCACTCCACAGGACAGAAGGCAGTGTGAAGAGGCAGGGATTTCCCCAGTGACATCAGATCACCCGTAGCTCCCAACCATTTTCATCTTGGCTGCTGTGACACAGGAGCTGTACTAGAGAGTAAGAGTGTGGGAAGTGACTTGGCTCAGACAGTCCTGGACCAAGAAAGAGATTGTTTGAGGGTCACAAGTTGCTTGGGCTGGAGCATGGAGGAGGCAGTGAAAAAATAGCATCATACTGACTTTGCCTCCCTGTGCCATGCTTCAGGACAGCACTGTAGGTTGTTTCTCCTCTGGAATTAATGCATCCATACCTTGAAAGAATAATTAATCCAGATAAGAATTAAGAATTAATCCATATTTTTTAAGAATATTGCTCCTAAGCCTGTGTATCAGGACTGACAGATTACTGTGATTCTTCCCGTGGTGTGAGTCCCGGCAGTAATGTGTGCCATGAAGCCTCTTTATTTCTGTACTGCTCTCTCTATGTAGCTACTTCTTATTCTCCCTATTCTGTATTTGACTGACTTTCAGCATGCAATTTTTCTGCATATTTTAGTGGCTTCTTCAGTGCTTATGGAATATAAATTCATTGATAAAAGTTCAAATTTGTGGCAAAATTACAGTTCCCAGTGCAAGTTGCTATTAAGTCTTAGGAATAATCTTCAAATACTTTTGCATAAGATACTATCAAAATCATAAAAGAAGGAGCTAGGTATACTTAACATTTTTAACACTTTGTATTTATTTTCTTATATGGTAATTAATAAGAGTACTTCAGAGTAGATTTTTCTGCTTCATTAGTGCAAATTTGCAGAACTTTTCTCATCACTGTTCTCCTTTGAAGAATAAATAATAGAGATAATATCAAAACTTTTTAACCAAATGAAGACTTAGTTATGGATACAGTTAGGTGTTTTTATATTTAAGTCTAAACTGGCATTTAAGGTTGTTATAAAAAGTGCCAACTGTACAAATACTTGAAGAAACTTAGAATTTGGGAGAAACTGAATCAAAACCAAAAGGAAATGCAGAAACCTTCAGCTTCTTAAATATTAACCATGCTAACATTTCAGAGGGGCTTTTGCAGGGTTACCAGTAGTTCCCTGTGCATCCAGCAGGCAACAGATCTGAGCTATACGTTGCTCTGCAGCACTTTCTGAGTGTGGCTGGTGTGTAGGAGTCACAGTCAGAGATCACCCCAGTGCACCCAGTACCCCTTGAGCTTGCATAGGAGGTTGCTGAGATGCGCCAAGTGGGTCAGCTAAGGTGGTCAGGACTCGTAGCTCCATGTTGCAGGGTGATGCATTGCATTCACAGCTTAACTTCTGTTTCACATAAAAACATATGTGCTCATATGGCTTTTGCTTACATTTGCATTCTGCTGAAGTCCAGACCACCAGGCAGGGTATGATCACAGACCCGTAGGTTTTCACTGCATGGAGTGTAAAGCAGCACAGCTGATCTCACAAAGACGACAGGCATGGAACCAGCCTTCCAGGGGCTGGGGGACTCCATGCACTGAAGAGTTGTCTTTTTAAAGGTGAGTTGTGGATACACATGCACCCTTTGTAGCCTGCTCTATCTGCAGAGCTGATTTGAAAGGTGCTCCTGGGCTTGTTTGGTGTTACAGAAGTATCAGTAAGGCAATCTCATAGATTTTCTGGGTTTGCTGGAGGTGTTTTAGAAAGCTGAAAGTGTGGAGAGCTGGCATGGTGCAGACTGTCTTCAGCTGGAGAAACAGTGTTTGTATTATTTCCTCTTGCTTATAAACATTAGAGGTGAACAAGAAAAATAGATATAACAAACATGAATGAAAGGGTTTTGCAGTGTAATTCAGATCTGAGCTGGGTTTTGTAGTCACTCATTTTCATCTGGTCAGTAAAATCCTGGTGTAATGACAGAGAAAACCAGATCTGGTATTTCTGACATGAAAGACAAGCATAGGTTTTCTGCAGTCTGAGGAAATAGTCGTCCCGGGTCCCATAATAACAGTCTGGGCTACCAAAACTGCCACCATCTGAGGAGGATGATGCTCTGGTGAAGAAATAGAGCAAGAACAGCATTTCCCTTTGGTTCTGCCTTGGAAAGGGAAAACCTGGACATGTTCACAGGATGAACTAAGTGACAAAAGCAGTATTTTACACTCTGAGTGTGATTCCTTTACTGTTCTCACCTAGCTCTAACTTCGCCCTTTCAAATATAATTCAGTTCCACAGTTTTCTCCACCTGCTGTTCTCTAAACCTTGCACATGTCACACAGTCCCCATACACCACTATTCTCCAGTTACAATCTCCAGCCACATTTTACACTGCCAATTCAAACTCAGTCCAGGCCCAAGTTGCCTGCCTGTCTTCTTTTCCCTCTCTTCATGTCTTTTTCTCTACACAAAACAAATAAATCCATATATTGACAGAGAAATTGCTACATCAGACTCCTGTTCAGTTTTCACATGTGTTTGTTCCTTTTAAATATGTACCACACCACAAGAAAATTTAAATGCTGTTGAAGACTTCCAAATAAGTTAGATAAGTCATAACTGATCTTCTGTGATATCACTGCCAGTGGTTGGTTCAGATCAACCAAAATATCTGGAAGGTGTTTTGTGGAATGTCCATGTCAGCAGCAGAACCTGCTGCTCTCAGCAGTTGTCATGTTTTACCCACACAGACCCAGCCCTGCTGTACAACCACATCTTCCATCTCTTGGCTCCGTATTTGCTGGTGGTTTTTTTCATGCTGCATGTACAAATCTGTGTAACCAGAGGGGGAGCATCACCCCAGCCCTCGCAGGAGTTAGTCCTGGCCTTGCAAGACAGGTGAGGGACATCTGTGGGACCTTCCCTATCTCAAGCAGCTTATTTGTAATTGCATTGCAAACTCACGTCCTGTGGAAGCCCCTTGGTCAAGGCCAGTCAGCTTCTAAGAGCAGTTGCCACTGAATTGCATCAATGGACTTGATGCTGAATCAAGTTCTCTTATGTCATGGTAGGAACTGTGGATCAAATTTTCTTCCCATGTAAATTTGAAGCCAGTGTTTGGAGTAAGTGGAGGCCCTCTTTGTTGTTTCCCATAGAGGTCAGAAGCTGATACATTGGAAGTACTCAGCATTACTCCACAAGTACTTGAAATGACGTTGCAATTACGGTCAATTCATTTCCCTTTGGAAGCTTGCTGTTAGATGAGCATGGTCTGGCAAGCTTCTCAGGTAGTTAACAAGTAAATCAAAACCCCAACAACCCCCTCCCCGTGCTGTCTGTGCTGAAGGTGGCAGGGGGCTGTGGAGAGCAGCCTTGCTGTGAGCGTGCCCTTGTGAGCAGCATTAGCCTTCCCCTTCCTTCACTGTTAGTGGGGGAAGTACCTGATAGCGATCGACACGATTTCCCGGGCATAGTACATTCAGATTTTTATTATGATACTATCAGGACATATGTTTGTGGAAAGAAGATATATATATACTCGTGTTTAGCCTCAGAATATATAAACTCTGTAGGAATAGCATATTACCTGCATGAAACTGAAAATATGGGTGACACAGTGTGCAGGAATTGGGCCTGGCTTTGCTTACAAATCAGCTTGATGATGAGGCTGCAAAAGTTATATTTTCATTGCTTTCACACACTGAATTTATTAGCTTCTTGAAATTGATTTTGGATGCCTTTCATTTGCCATTGGGCTCAAGTCAAAAGCAAAACGATGATATACCACGTTTTGCTCACTCATCTCTTTATTGCCCAACTATTGTTATTGAGTAAGAGACATTCAGCCTGTTTCCCAAAGGAGACAGAAAACACATTTCATTTTCTTTTTAATTGACAGAAGTTTAACTGAATGCAAGTCCTGCAATCCTCTACCTCAATATCCAGGTGGCAGCTAGAAAGGGGTAGAGGGGTTGGGGACTGGGATTCAGTTTAGATCAGGGCTGAGAGCAGAAGCCAGAAGGGCTGTCAAACTTTGTACTCTTTTATTTGCTTGGAAGGAACGGTGCAAAGTTAATATCGATGTAGTGCTATGAAAGTGTTCAGGTCGTTATCTCTGGGAAGGTAATGTGAACTCAGCAGTATCATTGCTTTGATCTTTGGTTAAAGTCTTACAAAACTAGATTGCTGTTTGATTGACAACCTTGTCAGAGAGTGAATGAAGACTGACACTCTAATATTGAAAACGCAGCGTTTACAAAACTTAAAGCCCGAGTTTTCTCATGACACTGCTCCTTTTGTGGAAGACTGAATTTCACATCTATTTTTAAATAAGTGTATACCTCGCTGTGTGCAGCTAAACCATAGGATTTTAGGCTGCTGGCTCACAAATACTCCTTGCCCTAATACTTGATGCAGATGTGTTATAGCACCAGTACTGTCATAATGTATTTGAAGAAGTAGGAGTTACTGTTGGAAGGCTTGAATGTGGTGGTATTTATCACAACTTAATACCAAATGATGATTGATCCGACGTGTGGGTGATTGATGCAGGGATGGCAGGCTGCAGCTTGATTTGGGTAGTGTAGCTGGCAGCTTCTGAGCAGATCCAATACAAGGGTTAAAGGGTTTGAGCCATATAATCCTATCTTGAGAGGCTGTCTGCAGCTCCTGCTTATTTCTTGAATTGTCCCCTTAATACCCTCAAATGAACAGAGGCTACTAAAGGGAGAGTAAATTTGTGGAGTAGACTGCTCCTTTCATACCAGTAATCTGCTTAACTGCCAGCCTTTCTCCAACCATTCCTTACTTGTTTTCTAACTAGTTTTACATGTCCTGAGTTTGAAGTCTACCTGACCTTCACTCCCACTTGGATTCCTCAGGCAGGCCTGAGCTGTTGGTGGTGCTCCTTGAGCAAGGGCATTGGACAAGATGACCTCAGGAGGTCCCTTCCAACCACAACCACTCTGTGGTGCTGGTCATCTCCAAATGATGTTCTGCTCTCCTGCCTACATTCTGTCCATTGGTGACTGCATTCTGTGATGTATTTCTCACGTGCTTTCCTTAAATTCTTTGTTCAGCTAGCAAAAACACCCAAAAAACTGGGCCTTAAATAACTCCCACTCCTATTTTTATGTGACACTAGCTGCCATGATTGAAGTGATGTGTAAGAGTGAACCAGATTGTGTCTATTTCCACGTCAAAATACCTTAAGCAAGGAAATGCCTCCCTAAAATAATCCTGTATCATCCAGAGGTGTTAGAGACTATTTATGTGCTGTAGTTTAAAAATAGGCATCCACAAGATTTTCACAGGGTGGGATGCTGCTACAGGGCGTGGGAACTACTGAAATTGGCTTTACCATCAAAGCCAGTGTTTTCTGAGACTACCATCAGGTTTTCCTGACCTGCTGATTCTCGGTTTACTTCAGTATTGCTGAATTCTGAACTCAGGTCTCTCCATACCCCTTAGGTCATCTGTGTCTTACATGAATCCATGTGTGTATATAGCATGAAGTGTCTATAGAAATCGCTATAAACACTTGCAAACTGATCTGTATGCAATACAATATCATATCTGTATCTGCCAACATATCCTTTATGAAAAACCTATTAATTAAAAGCCCAGATTAAAGCCACTTTCATCAGCGATGCAGCTTTGCTGAATAAACCTTACATTTGGCCGTGTTTTCAAAGTGGACATGTAGAAGTCACGAGAATAATTACCATTTCATCATCTGAAGTCTGCAAAAGAGTGATTTCAGAATGAAAAGCATATGTAGCTATGCTGATTATGCAGAATAAATTATTTTCCAACCCCACGTTTATATCAGTACTTTTTTTTATTGTGTGGAAAATGCATGTCCACAAAAAATAATGATCACCTAAATTTTGCTGTAAAGATTTTTAAAATATATATCTGAAATTCCTTTTGGAAATGCCTGCAATCTGCTTCCATATTGCAACACATATGGCAGGAAAGTCTCGCTTGTGAGCCAGTGACTGTTTTTAAACAGTTTTCGGAGTCGTACTGAATAACAGCTCGTGTACAAAAGTTGGTGTGATTTGTATTTTATAACAAGCAGCTTAGCATTGTCTAAGCTATGACAAATTTCTCCCTAGATAATATTCAGTGCAATAATAGTTTTTGTTTGGCTGTGCCTAATTTTTTTGATGTATGTAGGCACCGGTGGAATATTAAGAATACTTCTGAGCCGTTCTAGTTCTGTCTTCCTCCTTCCCTTAGTCTGTAGGGGCCTCTCTGGACATCCAGACAGGTCTTCACTGTTGAAGGCATTGTGCTGGTCTTTTCCCTTTCTCTTACTTGTACAGGCAGTGTAGGTCTGCCCATGACACACAACTCAGGTATTTAGGAACCCATTCTGTTGGTGCAATTTTGATGAAGCTTTTCTGGAACTTGCTGCATTTTGATTAAAGGTTTATAGCTCTCCTTTTGCCTCAAACCTCATTTTTAAAGGCCAGAAGAGAGAAGAAACCCCAAACCATAAACATCTTAAGTGAAATATCCACAGTACCTTCAGTTAATGGTATTTTCTTAGAGCAGATAAGTTACTGAGCCCCCTTTTAAAACAAGAGTGTTAATTTACTGCTTCCTTTCATCTGCTGAAATAATTACTTTTCTTTTTTTACCTTCAATAGTTTGTTCTGGTCATTAACATTTCTGTAAAATTAAGTTTGAAAGGTACTTTTAATGTTCAGATAGACTGTGGTGCACATTTGACTGTTAAAATCAACCTACTTATGGCAGAACTAATGTTTAACGCTCGCAGCTATTTGAAGTAGTTCACTGCCCAGTTTAATGGTGCTGCCAAGGGCAATGGTCACATTACTTGCTATTATATTTGGGGGGGGGGTTGTTATGCTGGCAGTAAAGACAATCCATGATATTTCTGAAAATGTTGGCTTAGATCTTAAAGACATCATTTTTCTGCTAACAAGCTATAAACTGTAATTTCTTTGGGGGGGTGGCAGGCAAGAACACTAAGCCCTGCTCTCGGCCACGTACTCCATTTAGGAGTCATAGTTGCGTGCTACAAGGTTAGTGTTGAATTTTTCCTGCAAGCTCTGTTGGAAGAGACATAATCAAACTGTACAGAAACCATGGTGATGGTCAACTGCACTGGGAGAAGTGATCTCATATAATGGGAACTGTCTTTTTCATTTTGTGTGATATCAGGACAGTTTTAAGACCTCTGCACTGGTAGGTGAGGAGCGACCCAGGGTAGCCCAGCCTGGCCTGGTGGAGGGTTTTGGCGGGAGGTGAGAGGTGCACAGCGTGGAGACAGCTTGGCTGCTGCGTTGCAGAGCATCTCATTTGTGGTCATAACCTTCTGTTAGCTTCTGTTTCACTACATTGGGTTGTGCATTTTGCTGATTTAGTTGCTGGTAAAGGGGATGTATCTGCAGGGCACCGCTTGAGGTGTAAAAGTGCTCTCCAGCCTTGCGTTGAGAATAGACCTTCCCAGTGGCCAAATTCCCTGGAAGTCAGTCACTCAGCTGCTAATACTCCTCTGTCTGCAGAGAATGTAGGTCAAATAAGATTATTTATGGGAATCTGTGGGCAAATAGTACACACCAGGAACTGCAACTAGTTCTTTTTGGAAGTCACTGTCCCAAGTGAACTACAGCTCAGTGAGTAAACAGAGCTTAGACGTCATAGCTGTTCCAGTGTGAGGTCACAAATCTGTGACAAGATGATTGGCTTTATTTCTTTGATAAGCAGGAGCAAACAGAGAATTTAAAGATTACACAATAAATCTTCTCAACCAGAAAAAAATACATATATATTTACTAAATAGTGAGTAAAATTTTCCCCTTGGCTGGTCTAGTGCAATTTTACAAGCTTCAACAATGCTGAATGGATGTTATTGAGAAGTGAATTTGGCTCATTCTTTTTATGCTTTTAATAAATACCCAAGGGAAAAGCAGTTGTTCAAGGAAAATGAAATACAAATAAACATAGAATTTATTCTCAGTAGGCATTCTGGGGAACCTGGAGCTGGGGGTTTGTGCCATGGGGTTTTTTTCCTGTTACTTGCAAGGAAAACTAAAATATTCATATAAGCTGTCAGTTCTCTGAAGTGAATTCATCCTTTTTTAAAAATAAAACTAAATATAGATTCAGTGGTTAGAACAGAAACAATGTGAAACACACCAAATGACATTTCTGCTCCAAAGTACATCATTGTAATGGACCATATTATTCTGGACTGTGATAGAATTACCTTTTTTTTTTTTTCAAAAGCATCCTGTAATAATTTTTGAGACGCAAATCGTGCACAAAGCATCTTTTGTAATTATAGCAGCTTGCCATTTTCATCTGTTCTGTGCTTGTTTCTCATCTGATTGATAATCCATGTATTTCAGGCTAGTGAAGACTCTTCAAGCTGCTGCTTAATAGGAGTTACCAGGTCTTGCAACCTAAATTCCAGGGCAACATCGGTGTTTTCTGTCTGGATGAAAAAGAAAAGAAAAGAAGAAGGGAAAAAAAAAAGAAAGAGTTGCTTCCTGTTGCATTTTTCCTATTGATTCTTAAGGTGCTAGAGAGAAATACAGTCAGTGGAGAATGTTCATTGGTGTAAAGAACAATTCAGACTACGGATGTAATTTGAGATTAATCGTTGTCCAAACTTTCAAATAGTCCTTCCAAAAAATCTGTGATTCCCCAAGTAGTGTTCTGTGGAGGCTCAGAGGCACCTTTTTTTGCATACACAGTTATTTTGATTACTAATTACTTAGTTATCCATATTAATATAATTTTTGACATTCTGAATTTGAAAGAAAAAAGTTGGTTTTAGGGTTTAATAATTGTCAGTTTAAATAAAATGACACAGAAACTTTTTCTGGTTCTCCACTGCATATCAAACCTAGATACCTTTGTCAGAAAAATGTAAGTTGATTTTGAGTTGGTATTTACTACTGGAGAGCAGAAATCCAGACGTTTTACATCATAAAAGAAAGAACATATTTTACTGTTTGAGACTGACTGAGCTGCAGAGCTTCCACAACGCCTGAACAGAGATCAGCTCTTAAAAAAAACAAACATGTATTTTATTTCATTTCTTAGAAGATACATGGCAAAAATCTTTCTAGGTCATGTTCATGCTTCATTAGTATTGTGATCCACTGTTTGCTTTTCATGGGCTAGGCAGAAACAGCTTCGTCACTAGCATCGTCACCTTGGGTTGCAGGAACCTTTGCGAGAGCTCCAGAGCTGGAATTTCAGTGCCTGCAGCATCAGTACCTCTCAGAATTTTACAAAACTAGCTGATTAATTCTGATTTTAAATACTACTTTCAGTCTAGAACCCTGCCTTTTTACTAATCAATTAAAACATTGTTTCATTGTGTTTATTCAGCGCGTATAAAGCGCCGCTTGACATGTATTAGACCTTACATAGCAGTACACAGCTGTAGCCCATCCAGCATTTTCCAAATGAGTTTGCACAAGGAATAAAAGATTGCCATCTGAGCAACACTGGAGGGAGACAAGAGCAGACAAAAGGCAGTTAAGTGCTACAAAAAAAGAAAAGACCCTGTTGAGAGAGAAATTTCTGAGCAAACGCCTCAATTTCGCAGGGAGATTCTGTAGCAGGCAATGTACATTGATTTTAGCACATGAAGTACGTTGCTTTTGGGATTCATTAAGCTTCATTTTGTGCAGCAGCATGAATGGGCACGTCAGCTACTCTAGCAAGTGATGCAGAGTTTCAAAGCAAGGAGGTAGAATCAACCAAAGTGAAAATATAATGTACCCCACAAAGAAAGTGAGCTGGTTTTAAAAGGAAAATGCTTTAGTTGCTAAAAGCCTCGATTCACAGTAGCAGTAATCAAAACCCTAAACATTTGTAAAGGATTTTATTTCTAAAGGGTTTTTATAAGATAAACAGCAATAAGTTCGTGCTCCTGGCTGACCTGGTGGGATCCCACCAGAAGGAGAGATGCAGGGATGGAGTGCAGAGCTTTATTTCTGTCATTTGGGAGAAAATACACAGACAGCGATTTGATAGGGTTTAGCTATTCATTTTTTTCCCTAAATATGAAGAGATTTGGAGGTTTGGTCAGGGTTGGTTTTTTCAGCTTCTCTGTTTGCAGTGGGAGGGTGCTTAAGATGGTGCTGCATTCTGTCCCCTCTGTTTTCCCTGGGATCCAGCTCCAGAGCTGGGCACTCCACCATCGCTGAGGCATCAGCGCCCAAATCTGGAAGCCACAGAAGTGGCAAGTCCATGAAGTTGGATTTTTCAGCTGCTGACCAAGTCCAGTCCAAGGCTGTGGTGAAGTCTGTTTGTGAACATGTGAGTGGTCTAGAGTGCTGGGTTCCTGGGGGGTTTCTCTTGGTTTGTATTTTGGGTTTTATTGCAAAGCACATAAATCCAAGAGATTTATCCAAAAACCTGTTTAATGCATTTGGTAATGAAGATACAAGTGGCATTTTTGTCTGTCTTAAAATCTACTGTAAATCATGGAGCTTGAGAGGCAAAAGGTTCATGAAGTTTCTCCAGGTTTCCCTAGAGGAATTGGTTTGCAGTGCCAAATCAGTAAAAGAGAGGCATTGTACATAGATATGGCTGTGAAGGGTGGGTTGGGGGGTGAGATATCTTCATTGCTGAGCTCTCCAACTTGCTGGGCTTTGCTTTCAGCAGGTAAGAGGCTGTTGTTAATGAAATTAGCCTGAGCAGCAGGGCTTTAGGGCCAGACTTTGCTGTATGTCACGTTCTGTAGCAGAGCATAACTTGCAGCATCGTGCTGGTTCAGGTTGATGGCTGAGATGTGGGAGGTCCTGGGCAGAGAGGGCAGAGGAGAACCATTGACCAGTTGCTGGGAATTGTACTCCTGCACCCTCCTGGTAACCTGGTAGAGGAAAATGTAGGGTCCTGCCGTTAACCTCTTGTGATTTAAGTACTTGATTTAACACTTTTTTTTTTAGCAAGTGATGTTTGGTCCCAGATATGTACTGGGAGCCCGTGCTAACGAGGTGGTCCCTGAAGGGATGCTGTGCCTGCAGGGTGAGAGGCTGGCCTGCTCTGAAGGAAGACTCCAGGAGATTGATGTTGGGTAGATGCTTCTCTCTGCAGAAAGTTTTCTTTCTTTCCTTCCCCCAGAATTTGATCTTCTGAAAGAGATGAGTGACAGCAGTAGACCTAACAGTTATTAGGTTACAAAGTAGTGGATGTGGACTACTTGGTGGTTAGCTTACATTTATACTCTGATTGCAGCTGCTATTTGGGTCAGAAAGAGTTTTCCCTTTTGACAGATTGGCTGTGTGCTCGGAAAACTTGTCTTTCCCCAGAGCATCGTGTAATTATTTGGTGGCGACGAGTTGCGCTACGTTGCTCTGGACGTGCGGCTCTCTACACCGAGAGCTGCTGTACTGCTGATATATGTGAGTCTAATCATTCTGTCACCAAGATGTAATATCAATACACCAGGACAGCAGCTCTACCACAGGGCCCATTACTTGCCCTCTTAGTTGGAGAGGGGAAGAGGACTGGGATAAGCCAAATTCTGGCCATTAGCCCAGGGGAGACAGGACTGGGGTTCAGTTGAGTGGCCTCTGCGATTTGCAGAGATACCAGCACTGTTGAGGTGGTAGCACCTGGGTGGGCTAAGCATGGGTGGGACCTGGGCACACCTCTGGTTTCAGGCAGCACCCTGGTTGCTGTGGGTGTCCCTCTGCCTGTGCAGGGTGGGCTGGTGCAGCCTGGGACAGCGGGGGAGTGGGTGCCAGGTTAGTGTCTTCCATGCATGCCTACAGCAGGGCTGCCTGGAGTCACACTGCCAACAGCGACAGCACAGGGCTGCTGCTCACCTGGACAATTAGAACAGCCAGAAAGGGAAGCAGATGAATGTCTCACACTTTTTGGTAAGCAGGGTTTATAAAACCAGTGCCTAACTGAACCAAATTCAAACACCAGGATATATGAGCAGAGGACTCCTGTGCTGACAGCTGAAGAATTGTAATTCATTCTGAAGGAAACTTGTGAGCCGACCGTCTTCCTGGGTAGGTTTTCCTGTAAAGGCAACCATAATTCTCCTAGCAATCGGGTTTGAAAGTTGTCTTATTTCTGCAGTGCAAAAACCTCCCCCAATTGCACTCATAATTATTTCTGATTAAAAGTGCCCTGGCCTGACAGCACCAGGGAAATTAATAGAAGCAGCTTTCTCCAAGTTTTAGAAGATGAGCAAAGACATACTCCCTTTTAAAATTATTTAAGCAGGTGCTGTGGGAAGCCATTGCTTTTACAAGGCTCTTCAGATGTTTACAGCAAAACATTTTTTCCCAGTGATTGAATTTTTCGAAGTACTAAAATACCATGGAGAAATATGTTTCCCACCAGTTTTATGGCTCCCAGGATACATTCTATACAAACCTTGTATCTGCCTGGACACAAACACTCTATTGCAAAAAGATATCTTGCCATTTTAACAAGCTATACTGCTTTGAAAGGATACACTGCATCACCAGTGGGAATGTCAGTACCTTAAGAGTAATACTTCTTTAAGGGTACTATTTTATTAAAGCAGACCTCAGTAATTTGTTCCTGACTGTTATACACCCTTATTTTATTAAAGGTATTTTACATCTGTGGAGGAGATTACTACCACTCCTATTTTCTCTACTGCTTGGCTTTAATGGATGGTGTGGAATATAATATTTATTAAGCCTAAGCAGGGGAGGACATAATAGCAGAATTGTCCTTTATAACCTATTTTACACAGTTGTAAAATAAACCCTAATAAAGCAGGAATAATTATCCAGGAATATCCAGGAAATGGAGTAGTACTCTGCTGGTTTCAAATATTTGGAAGACTTAACTGCTGGTTATACATGTACTTTCACGAAATTGAACTCAACAGTAATAACATTGGTACTAGTTTGGTACCATCTTAAATTCCATTCAGAGGTGACATGTCTTGTGTGCCTCAATGACTACATTAGCATAAGTCACATCCTGCATAACTGTAATCTCTGTATCTGTGTCATCCTACAGAAGACAAACATATTAGAAAAATATTTCCAGCTGCTGACTTTGAGGTTTAGAGATCCTTTAGCTCACTCACTCCAGTGGCTCCCAGAGCCCTGCAGCTGACCCTGTGGCTCCCAGGCAGTTGTGCAGGTGGTCACTACACCTTGCTGTCAGGGACTAGCACAGCTCAGTCCTGTATGCCTTCAGGTTTGACCGTGGCAGAGACCGGCGTTTCCCACCCGCACCGCAGAGGGCAGTGAGCGAGTTCTTTTCAGCCTGGCTTTGCCTGACGTTGGGAGCACAGACTTTGCATAGGCACAGTTGATGTTGGAATGGGTCCCTGGATCAGGAAGGCAGCTTCCAGTGAGCCTTTCCTGGTGGCATGTTTGCAGCTGTAGCAGGCAGGTGGAGGGTTTCAGGTGCAAAAGGGGAGCACAAGCAGATGTGCTGCACTGGGGAAAGCTTGGTCCGCTGATCACGGCTATCTGGAAGCATTTATAGAGTTGTGTGCATTTGTGAATAGGAAATGATGGAATCTTTCTAATGAGATCTGTTTCATATTATTGGTTATACTACCAAATACACCAGTAAAGGGGGTAGATGATGAAAATTATTTAAAAGCAGATTGTATATTACTATTACAAGGAGTGAGATGTGAAAGCCATTGCCTGACTGGAGGCACACAAGGCCTCGTGTTGCCTGTGCATCCTTGAGCACTGCCTTCACAGCCATAGATGGTGGCTTCAGAGCTTCCCACGAGGTTCTGCCCACGAGTGGACCTGTCCATCTGTGTGCCAGGTCTGGGAATTGTCCAGCCAGCTGTGGCTGCCTGTGCTGGTGGGCTGCAGCCCAGAGGATGGGCATTCCTTAGCTTGAGCACTGTGAACCTGGTCCTGTTAGTGCTTGTCACGCCCAGCCCCATGGTCTGGTGCAATAATTTTAATAATTCTTAAGCAATAATTGTTTATTGTACTGTTTCTGGGACAGCTTTGTGTTTCTGTTCCTTGTATGATATCTCTTCTTGGTGACAGCCTGAAAGGGAAAAAAAAGAAAGATTTTGATGAGGGACCTAATGTAGCTTAGGAAGAAACTGATTCCTGGTCAGATATTCCAGAAGGACTGGGACAGCAATCCCTGTCTTCCTCCTTCCTTTCTGATTTATCCTTCCTGTTGTCCTATTTACATTTTTCTTTTCATAAATGAATATTGTGGAAATGATCTGGACTAAAGTTATTACATTAATTATCCAAACTGACATTTTTTCAGTGTGTGAAAGGACAGGGTGGTATGTAAAATAGATGCACTAAGAACACCTACAGTATGACAACAAGTAGCAGGGTAATTGCTGAAAATTAAGTCTTTTCTGCTATCCCTTCCCTTCAACATCTGTTGTTCCATATGGAGTCATAAATATTTGCAATAAAATAGTTGAAGAAATTATCTCAACATTAATAGGGAAAAGCTAAATCCGCCAAGAAAAATGAAGAATTTTTTTTTTCTTGGCAAGTTCCTCCTACCCATCCTCATCTGACACTTCAGAATCTCAGCAGAACAGTCAGACTACAGCGATGCTTAAAAATCACTGAAAAAAAAACCTTTGTGAATGTCGACTGAGTTAGCTGACAACAATTTTATCAGCTCTTGATAATGGCCACGAGGAGGATTTTGTTTGTTTTGTCTCATTTCCCTCCTCTCCTCCACGCCACAGTAATGTTATTAGTAGCCTTTTGCTGAAGAGTTCACATGTTCCCTGTTGCCAGCAGGAATAGTGCTGCTTGTCGGCGCGAGGAGTGACACCCTACTATTACTAGCTGCAAGTAACTAGTTACTTGAAATTGCCATCTGGAGAATGCAGAGCGATGGTACTGAGCTTCTGAGTAGATTAAGAAGCAACTTAAAAGCACAGAAGGGCTTGAAATACTTTGGAATCCAGACTACCAAAATCTGCCTGAGGAGCAGCTGTAACAATAACGCAGATAAGCTATAATGTAAACAGATAAGCTATAAGTAAATAATGCCGGTGAAATAAAATGCAGCATTTTTGAAAGCTTTATATGTATTTATTAGTAGCCTTAAGTGTCCTTACAGTTCTTAATGAACAGAATTTAGTCAGGTGACATCAGTTGTATTTGTGTTTCTTCATCTGTACATGCTGAACTTCACTCTGAAGTTGCTTGTGCGCTGATGGCTGGCGAGTGATTTATGGCACTGCTCGATTTCCTTTTCTTCTTCTCCCAAACCTAAGATCTCATCTCACTTGGGTCTTTTTTTTTAAGAGTTTAAATTAATAAAATATTTTTGGGTGTTTTTACCACCAGTGCCATGTGAACATCAGAGTATATTGTAAATATGTTGAAGTTATAAATAGGTGTAATTTTCTGAGTTATTAATGAGAGTACATTGATGAAAATGTCAAGGCTGTATAATTACACACCTCTTCATAGTGCACAGATAAAGACAATTTGTAAACTGTAATTTCAGCCATTTCTAGTAAAGTTTTCAGTTCTCTGCTTTTTGTCCCCTTCTCTGATCCAAACCCTGGGGGCCTGACCTGTTTTGTGATGTCCTTCAGGGAAACACGTGTCATAATTCCTGAGAAGAGGTCTGGGGAAAGGTGCTTTCTCTATTTCCACTCTTCCAGGTACTCAGCTTTTCCTGAGCCAGCCCACTGCTCTGAATCTAACAGGCAAGGTGTGCATTTCCCCCTGCTCTGAAAACAGCAGGAAGGGTTCATTGAACACTTCTACACCTGGGATGTGGGTACTGTGAAGCAGAGCATCGTTGCTGATACTGTTTCCTAAGAGTTTCCAAAAGCTTTTAGGGAATGATTAGATACTATTTTTAAAGAGGAGGGGGTTTTTTTCATGGCAGAGCTCAGTAGTGAAAAATGTTTGTGTACTATCAAGTTGTATCAATCATCTGAAAATGAAATAAAGTCTGGTTTAAAGCTAGTGCACTGGATTAATCAGCTACTCCCCAATTGCATTCATTGACCCTGTTCATTCAGGGACTGTAATTAAGAAAAACAGCAGTGACTTTAAATTTGGCACCTGAATCACAAGGTTAAAGCAGTAAATTTCTCGGTCTGATTGGTGCCAGGTTGTGAGGAGATAGCTCTCTTCTCACCAATGAACAGGAGTGCTCAGCTCGGGGTAGAGAGGCAATGAGGGAGGGAGAAAAAGGCAGGCAGAGGTTTATGGAGGATTTTCAGAGTTATTAAGGCACTGAAGACAGATAGCCCTGTCCTTGCAGACTTACAGATACAAAATATTTGAACTAAACAATGCTTCAGATTACAGGTTTTTGATGATTACAGGTTTTTCATACCTTGCTGAAAGAAATTCTAATAGTTTCCAATTAAGCAACACAGAAGTTGCCAAAGATTTAAAACTACAATGAGCGGTCTCACTTTTTTGGAAAGTTGCATTTTGAAGTCTGAAGGCTTTCCAAGTTCAAATGTCTTGGTTAGTAACAAACTGATTAATAAGTTTTGTGTAAATTGTTACTCTCTTCTCCATCTGCCACATATTTGGTTTATGTATGCATGGGTTATATTCTCAGAGCTGCTTGAGGAAGTAATGGAAAGGTAATACAGCTCCAGGTAAAGTTGTGAAGTGTGTATGTGAACCAGCTTGGTGGTCTGACAGCACTTGGGTGGGATGCAAATTGTACCTTTAATATTTCTACTGTGCTTTGAGAGGGATTGGACATGTATAGTGTATCAGGTGTATGAATGATGGAATTACAAACATGCCCTCTGAAAGGGTATAAACCAGCTGGCAAACACAGGCAGCCTGTTGGCCTCGCCACACACTGTCATGCAGGGAGCAAGTCCTGGTACTCCTGTTCCCAGGGCTGCCCTTAGTCTGGGGGCAGAGGCTTCGTTTTCCAATCTCTGTTGCTGCAGCTGAGGCAGAAGATGAGATACTTTAGTGTACAGAAACTTCCCAGCAGATCTCTGTGTGCTTTCCTGGGATAACACTCTAGTCACTGTTAGTGTGCACAGTGTGTTTCTATTCTCTGCAGTGTAATTCTTGCTTTTGTCTATTCCTCTGGATGCCAACTAGAAATTAAAAGACTGCACTCTAAATGGATTCCTGAATGCTATTATAAAGCATGGCAGGTTTAACAAACAAGCTCGATAAAAGTAGTTCCCACTTCGCTTCAGTAAATAGGACGGTTGTTTGTGTCCTTGGTTAGATTGGAGCTGTCCTAGCTTTGTTTCTTGCCTGTTCTGTCATACTCTATGTGTGAGTGCAGCTTTTAGCTTTTATATTTTTAATGTTCCTTAAAACAAAAATGCTTAAACCAACATTTTATTTCTATTAAAGAGATGCATTTGATCCAATCCTCAAAACATGCTTCCAGCACGTGCCGGTTTTAATTGCTTTACCAATTATGATTTCTCCAGCCGAGCTAATAACATCCTGCCTAACTGTGCACTTACTCAGAGTGTGGGCAAGATGTAGACACCATTCAGATGTTGAAGACCTATTACAAGATTGAAATAGATTTCTAATGCATTTATCATTCATCTTTGCAGAGTGTGATTTCAATCAGAAAAAAAAAAAATGATGAATGGTTTGACAGTTTCCACCCATATACGCTAAAACATAATATGCTGCTTCTGGTTTTCAGCTATTACAGACTTTAACATGCAATGTGACCTTGGTCTGCAAAGCATGTTTGGTTAGCACAAAAACTTAATCATAAGAAGTCATAAGTAGAATCCTTCTTCTTTACTGCCCTTTTTCTGGGACTTGGAAATTTATTGCTTCTGGGACAGGTAGGATATGAACAATGGGCCAAATAGAGTCCAGGGTTATCTCATCTGTGTGAAAACTGCTGCTGAAAATCGATGTGACCTCTGCTACACTGTCATCCCAATTCCCACCCTCTGTGTCCTATTTGTCTTTTGGTGGAAGCTTAGATCTGTGTGCTGTCTCTATGTGTCTCTCTTGGGCCAGATTATCAAAATGAATCATTGCCTGCATACCTCTTATATTTCTATTTATTTTCCTGGTGTTGACTAGGTCTGATGAAATATGATTCTTTTTGCATTTGATCCTCACTGCAGCAAGCAGCACCTAATTTAGCTGTGTCTATCTCTTTAAAGAAGAGTAATACTATTTTGAAACTTCAATCTGCTGTACAGTAACATTACAAACCATAGACCATGCAACCTGTCTTCACAGTCAATAGTAATTTTCCTTTCGGCCCATTTAATGTTATCACTTTCATCTCCAAACAGTAGAGATTTCTAGAGGTTTCAAGGCAGCTGTAGTTCTGCTATGTGTACTTCACATGGTGTTTTCTTTTGCAAATGCCCTGCTGTTTAGTCCTTTGTCTATGGTTTAGATGTTACTATTTTCTAATCACCAATCACTGCATTTAAAAATNCCTGCTGTTTAGTCCTTTGTCTATTTTCTAATCACTAATCACTGCATTTAAAAACTCCAGAAGATACTTAAATATGAGAAATGATGTATGGGAATCAGCACGGACTCTGCAGTCTGAGGATGTTGACCATTTGGTTTGTTTGGGATTTTTTTGTTTTGGGATTTTTTTGGTTTGTTTGGGATTTTTAATGGATCATTTCAATAGCATGAACACAGCTCTAGCCACTAAATGGGAAGATGTGTACCGGTACTGGCTTTTGTGGTCGTAAACCTGAAGAATCATTATAAAGATGTTCCATTTAATGAACTCACATGGTGAAAACAAAACACTCCCTAAGCATAGATTTCAAAAAATACTTGAAAACTGCTAATGCTCCTGGGTGGTTGTCAGTTGTGTTTGAGAAACACAGCACGCAGTGTCTGCTGCTCAGGAGGGGCTCCGGAGCAGGACAGAGCATCAAGACACTCTGGTTTAATTCATTGTTGTTTCTGGGTGTGGGGTTGGGTTTTTTAAGAAGAGAGGTGGGAGAAGGAGACCTTTTGAATATGGTGTGGTCTAATCAGAAATTCTGGCTTTAGTATAACCAAGACACTTGACAAATGAAACTGCCAGGACTGGCTGGGCAGTGGCCTTAGACAACACACACATCATGAACAACACATCAGTTTCAAGCTTTACTAAAAAGTGATTGCTGAAGAGATACTCCTCATGATTTCTGCAAGTGGAAGAGTGTAATTAATATATATGTGTGTGTGTGTGTGTTTGTGTGTATTTTATTTATATGTATTGAGAGAGAGAGAGTCTGGATTGTCCTGGACTGTTGCACAGGGGCAATTTTAACATTGCAAAGTAAAACCCAAATACAGAGTTTGCCTTCAAAGATCACTAGCTGATTTTAGTTTTGTGGGTTTCAGCAGTTAGTTAACTTGGTTTGTGAAACAAACACACTGGGGAAGAAGTACTCACAGGGATCTGACAGAGGAGATGATACCTTTATTCTCCAAAAATGTTTAGTTTTCCTGTTGGGAAATGTGAGCCCAGTGGTGGTAGCACCGATTCATCATACAGTGTCAGGGATTTTTGAACACTGCTTACTGATGGTGCTGTGTCCTTTCTGGATACACATTTCTACTGTCTGTGCCCAGCCTGATCCATAACAACATGATCAGTTTGAATCGAGTGATGGGGAAGCTGCCCAGTCCCAGTTCTACACTTCGTAAAAGAAGCATCAATCCGTGTTTGTGTGGTTAATATCAGGAGCAAGCCCTGTGCTGGAGCAGGAGGGTGTCCCCAGCTGCTCCTGCGACCCCTGGCACCCAGCTCTCTGCATCTCCAGCAGGAGAACCCAGCACAGCCTGTTTGGTACTGCTGTGACTAGAAAGGCTGACAGGAGCAAGGTGCTTGTTAAGAAAGCCTGTCCTAATGCTCTGCTGAGATGTGGAGTTGGTGCTAGCTAAGCAGGATGGGATGACTCGGTGGGGATCACTTCATGCTGGTAGGGGAAGGCTGGTGTTAAGGGAGCAAAGAGACACAATACATTGCTTGAGGAGAATGTTGTTGAGGTTATTAGCAACAAAAAAAGAATGGCAAACATGACAGAAGTAAGAAAGCTCATTCGGGTTTAATGAACTGCGTAATACTGTTGTAATTCTGTAGAATTTGAGAAGGACTAGTCTGTACTCTGTTACAGGTGTGTTCTCACCTTCAGAATATTTATCATTGTTCAGTGATAATTTGCAAACTTGCCACAGCAACGATCCCAGCTGCCCGGAGGCTGGAACAGTGTCGGTTGTACTCATGCGCTTGTATTGTGACTTCCGGGTAAACAGAATGCCAGTTTCTAGAAATTACGTTTACCTGTATTTCCAACGCTTTCTGATGTTGCTTTTAAACCTATCTTTACAGAAGAGGTCCAAATTGCCATTCCAATAATGAAACCAACCTTAGATAAAGTCCAACTGGCTGGACAGGCCTTGCCTCCTGGATTTCCGGCGCCATTTCTTTTTGCTGATGGTCTTTCATCAGTAGAAACACTATTAACCAACATTCAGGTAAATTATTCTCTATAGGGCCAGGTTATGTCATGATAGATAAAATGTGTTTCTTTTTCAATCTCTCTACAAAGTTTCAGAAGCTATTTTGTATCTGCAATTCTAATTTCTTTCGTTTAATGTAATGCTTAGATTTCCACTATCTGGCAGTATCGATCCTGAAAGGGTTTCATACATTGTCTATTTGACTTAATAGTTGGCAATAATAGTCAAATTAAAATTCACCAGTCTCATTATTCCTCCTTTGCTTCTCCCTGCAGTTGACCAAGGTCAGCAGTGATACAGCACTCCGTTTGTAATAGCCCACTTCAGTAGGGTGAATTAGCAAAAGCCATACGGAATGATCCCGTGCCACAGAATAGCTCCTATATAACAGTTAGCCACTTCACATGCCCAGTCGTGTTCCAGATCTATAGGTTCCTGCTTTTAATGTTTCTGATTTCCTAGAGGGTGTAAAAGAAACAAAGTGATATATTTTGCTGAAACAAAATGGTATTTTCAGATCTTACATTTGTGTGTGTTTTAGGGCCTGCTGAAAGTGGCTGTGGACAACGCGAGAGTCCAGGAAAAGCAGATACAGCAGGAAAAGAAAGAGTTAAAGATGGAGCTTTGTAGAGAGAGAGAACTGAGGGAGAGCTTGGAAAGGCAACTCACAGCTGAGCTGCAAAGCAGAGGTGAGTGAATGAAAAATGGAGTTGAGATACCTATTAAATGTATAACCCTTTGGCATTTCCAGCTGGAGCTGTTGAGGACTCGGAGTTACCTGACATTCACACTTCAGTGTAATGCAGCAGTGGAGTAGTCCTGGTAATGAAAGATTTAAATTTAATAAAAACAGAATGAAGCACACTTTACTGTAAGCAGACAGAATGGTGGCTGAAGGATTATATCCTGGAGGGCAACTGGCCACAGAGAGTCTTGGCTGGTTCTGCGGAGGAATGATTCAGTTTCATGGCTTTCAATGTATTATTACCACTCCGCCTGTGTATTCCCAGACTGATTTCTTCATTTGACAGCTTTAATTTCTTTTGTTTTCTGCCATTATCCTCCAAGCATTGAGGATCAGTCTTACTGTGAGAAAGATAATATGTCTGTAATTTGGGTGTTTAGGTGATTTTTTTTCATTACCTCACTACTTCCGTAGCCCACGTGTCTGGAGCTTCAGTGCTAGTCAGTCAGTTTTTCTTGTCAGTGTCTTCAGTGCAGCATAATGGGCACAACTATGAGAAGTGGTCTACCCAAGTACAAGATCTGAAACAAATGACCCTAGATATATTTATTTTTTCCCATCAGGAGAGTGAGATGCAGTAGGACTCCCCGTATGGGGCCTTCTAAGACAAAACCATGACTGTTCAGAAGCTTTTGATAGTAATAGGCAATTAAATTGGTAAATCTGAATTTTTCGCTGTGATATTACAAAGCAGGCAGGATTCTTTTTAAAATTCAAATCTGCATCTAAAAGTTCTTTATGTGCCAAAAGCTACTTCTAGATTACATCCATGAAATCAGAAAGATAAAACTCGATAAGACTGAAGATGTAGGTGCCAAGCACTATCTTCCCGTGAATTTTTAATAGAAATTAGGTGTGTAGCACAGAGCTCTCACAGCAACATGGTAAGGGGGTATGAAGAAGGACACTTCTGAGTCGAGTTGTGAATGGTCAGGAATTGTGATGGAAGTTGTTAAATTGCAGTGGGCACTCAGAAATGTTGCACCACCCTGCTGTAAGCGTGGATGAGACTGCTGTGTGTCTGTAATCCAAAGCTCACCTCTGTGTAGGCAGACAGCACACCATGCACCTCCTGAGACACATCACCAAAACCTGAAGCCACTCACAGACTTGGTTGGCTTCTGGCTCCAGAGAATGTCACCAGATAGCAATATCCTCGGGACTGTTTGCCTGCCAGGCCATTGCCACGCACACACTATTTGTTAAATACTTTGTTAGTACAGAAAGCCAGAGGCCGGGTTTTCAGAGGGGTTGCTCAATTTTCCAAAGTTATGTTCTACAGGTCACATTTTGATACCTGTAATTGATGAAGTCTCTCAGAGATCTCCTGTGTGATGGTATCCCGACCGGAACATTCACAGAACGATCTGTAAAAATCACTAACAGTTCAGATAAAAGTGGTCACAAAAACTTATGTAAGTCCTGTGGATTTTCACAACATTTTCCCAAATACTAGTGATAAACCTACTAACACTACTTTATGTTTAGAAATTCACAGGTGACTAATGTACAGGAGATACAATAAATAAATAAAAGGGATTCAAAAATACTGCTTGTATAAATTCAGCTTCCATTTTAACAACACTTGTGAGCAGCCCTTGCCAGAGTGCACACGTTGACAAACTTGACTCTAAAATAGTAACTTTTAAAGGGCTTTTATATTTAAGCTCAAATTATTCCTAGTCTGTTAGTTTAACCTACCTTCTCTGGTGCCATCACTCCTCCATGTGTTTGATCCAGTGCTGAGTCTAACTAAGTCTGACTAAGTGCTGCTCGCTGGAGTGTGACTGCATGCGTGAACTGAAGCAGCAGCACGATGCAAAAGCATTCTGTGACCCTCTGCAGTGCTGTGATGGGTTGTGGAAATGCAGCTGCCCTGGGAGCTGGGCTGCACTCTGGGAATTGCTCTTCAACCCCTTCCAGAGCTGCCTAAAAATATTCTCCTGGTTCTTAGAAAGTATGTGGGCATCAGCCTCCAGTCCAGCCAATCCAGCCCTGCCAGGTGATCCCAGCTTTACTGCAGGAAGAGCTGTGCCTGGGAGGAGAGTGTTTCCTGGCTGCAGGGTGTGTGGTGGTGGGTCTGTGGAGAGCCCACCAAGTGGTTTAAGCAGGGCAGGCAGTGCAGGTCACACCAAGAAGAGGTGCAAGAGAGGGTTCATTCAGCACTGGTGAAAAAGGCGGTGTAAGAGCCCATTAGAGGTCCTGTGGTACAGATGACACGGACGGACCATCAGCAGGCAGGGGCACAGGAGGGGTCCTGTTGGCCAAGGTAGGTATTTTAGGTGCAGGTCTGGCCCTGGTAAAAAATAAAGTGGGATTAAGATTCAGGTTTTTAAAAGGAGAAGTCTTAAAAGGGGCATTTTATTGTTTGGATTTATGTAGGTGAAGGAATAAAATCATAGACAATGGCAGCAGTACCCATGAAGATGCTGGTCATCTGGCTACAATTAATACTATCCAATTCTTAGCTTAAAGAATTTTAACTTTATAGTTGAGTTTAAGACTCAGATTAGTCAGGAATACTTATCTTTCCTGCCACATCTCACATGGTTGTGCCAGTGGCTTTTGGGTGATCTTTCCCAAGGCATATTTATGCTTTGCTTTTCTAAAGCTGAGGTGAGTGACTGTAAAGTGCATTAACTGATGCAAAGCTGTGCAGCCAGTGCTGCAGTACTGCATTGTTACCCATTTTTATGTCCAAAAGCCATCTGCTAGACAGTGTTTTATGGAGTGCTTTGGTTAGAAGGAGAAATTGCTAGTTAAGTGAATATTCTTGATTTACCTCCCATAGTTACAGGCTTGTTTTCACCCAGCTTTCTACCTGGGAAGTTCCCTTTTACTTTTTCTGAGATTCTCAGCACACACCCAGTGCTTTCATGTTTCTCTCCTTTCTTGGGCTTTAGCTTTTTTTTTCTCCTGCTAGTGATGAAGTGTGAAAAGTACTCGTGTTAGCCAGTGCATACTCATGTACACATTTGATCTTTCAGCTGAGTCTGTTCCCACTTAACCCAGCTTCTCAAAAGCCTTATGTCTGGCCTTAGTCTTGGGTTGGGTTCTGGTTATTTAAGTTACTCTGCTTCAAAATTAACCCAAATGCTTCTCCACTTGTATAAAAACAACCAAAAACCCCACCTCATTCCATGGGGTTTCACTCTGTACACCATTGGTACTGACATTTCAGATGCTCCAACACTGCACACAGGTGGTTCTCCTGCAGAAATAAATGTGGTTTTGTTTTAATGTTATAAAACATAACTCAAACCAAATCTCTGACACACTGAGGAGACATCTTCCATCCACGAGGAATGGTCAGGGAAGACATCACCAGTGTGTTTGGAATATTCTTCTAGATAAAACTTCTGGAGAAGGAGGGTGCAATGTAATTGTCAGCATTAAGGGACCAGGTTGAAGCAAAGGCTGTTGAGTGAGTGTTGAGGATGCACACTGCTGCCCTTGCTAAAAATTGGCTAGTTAAAGCCAATGATCTGCTCAGCCAAACTCTGCAGAACTGTCACTGGATTTTAGTCCAAATT
This sequence comes from Heliornis fulica, assembly GCA_013399135.1. Taxonomy (NCBI): domain Eukaryota; kingdom Metazoa; phylum Chordata; class Aves; order Gruiformes; family Heliornithidae; genus Heliornis; species Heliornis fulica. Next base: position 993,745 of record VXBZ01000688.1, on the reverse strand, counting down.
GGTGAAATGTCACAGTAACCACCAAGACTTTGGTTTTGGGCAGGAGACTTAGATCATTTTCAGAGTGTGAATAGGCTTTAAGATCTCTAACAAGACCTAAGGAGCTTTCAGTTTGTTCATTGTTGCATTACAGACACAGGTTGGGGCATAAATTGGGGCATAAATCGGTCAGATTTATGCCAGAGTTATTTTTTTCTTGCCAAGCTGGAACTAGGCCCTTGAACACTGAACACCAACTCATTATCTATCTATCTATCTATCTATCTATCTATCTATCTATCTATCTATCTATCTATCCTATATATATTGTGCTTTACCACTCATTCTTGCAATATATTTACATTTCAGCAACAATTCAGAAACGCTTGAAGAAAGAAAAAAAGGCAAAGAGAAAATTGCAGGAAGCGTTGGAGTTTGAGTCGAAGAGAAGAGAACAAGTGGAACAGGCGCTGAAACAGGCCACATCAGGTGACGGTCTCAGGATGTTAAATGGTAATGTCTTAGTTGGCCTTTCAGAGTTAGCTTAAAATGATACTTAACTGAGTGGAAAAAAAAAATTAAGATGATGCACAAAGAAAATTCCAGAATAAAAAAACCTACAGTCCTTTCCTGAAATAATTAAAAATCTATTTCAGGCCATGTGCTCTGGGTCATGAATTAAAAAAATAAATAAGTCTGCAACCAGAGAAACAGACAGAGCAGTTTACACGGGCCTGACAAGAAATGCCAAATATATTACCAGAGAAATCTGTTACAGTGCCAGCTAAGACAATGTGAAATTTGGTTCCTATAAGGTTCTCTGAACTCTTCTCTCCCAGCAGATTCATTTTTAGAACTGCTGAGCTTCATTTTAAAAGCCATTTGGCTGAAGTTTGCTCAGCCTCAGGACCCATTAAGTCTGTTAAATATGTATCTGCCTTCAGAGCTGACTAGGTTTTTGAGTACTTCCCAAATATTCTTATGAAACAAAAGCAAATCGGTTAATCTCATAAGGAGGGCGATTATGTTTTGGGTAGTTAGTTAGAGGATTTGCCTCTCCTGCTTAATACGGTTCTAGCTAAAGTTTAGCACTTTGAAACTTTATGATGTAACTAAAATGAGTTCTAATTTCAGGTTCTGTAGCAGAGGTTTAGTGTGTCCCTATCCCAAAGTAGCCCAAAGTCTCTGCAGAGGCTTGTGAATCAGTTACGCTCAGTCGTCTCTGCTGCGTTTCTGTGTCATGTAGTCCTGCTGTTTGTGCTGCTTTGGGTGCTGCTGGCCACTGAGCCATAACAGCTTGAGCTGACTGCAAAAACTGCTTCAACTGCTGTGTGGAGATCATGGATTTAGTCTTGAGTTCTCAGTTGTGAGGGCTGCCCAGGTGTTTATTAAAGTTAGGGCAAGCCCATTTATGCCATCACAACACTCTGCAATGGACTGCGAGTTGTGATTTATCTAGAGCACCTAAGAGATATGAACTCTCTAAGTACGAGAGCACCATCTTTCAGAGGCATTCTCATCTGCTGGGGTTTATAGTCCTGCATATCACTGTAACTGGGAGCTGGCTGGCTCTCCTCGGGTCCTGACACTGATGGGTGGTGATTCAGGCATGGATATACAGCTTGCAGTTGCACTGCGAGACAGGACAATGACCGGAGGGAGAGTGGGTGGAGAGCACCAGCAGAAACCTTTTGCACCACCTTCCCAAACCAGAAAAAACACCCAGGTCAGATCCCACAGACACAGCCAGCACCCTGAGATGAATGTTGGAAACACCTCAGATGCCCACGGATCATTCACCGGTGTTTGGCTGTGGCTGGTAAGCACCTGCCACTCAAGTGACAGTCAGGAGCAGTCAGCAGTTCTGGAAGCCACAAATTAATGGGAACCACCACACCAGCAATGTGATTAACAGATCTTTACATCTGCTGTTGTGGGCCTGGCTGCTAGCATTTTGATTTGCAGGCACACTCAGGTAGTCATATATATGTTAGTGCCTGCAAGAAACTGATATTTACATGCTAATCTGATTGCACATGCAAATCAGGTAGCTCATTAGCATCTTAATCCACAATTTAATTGCAGGTACAATTTTATGACAACAAAATGTGAAAGGCTATTCTGAATATTTTTAATTTCACTCTGACGGTCTGTCTCATTTAACAGATGCTGTTATTAGTTACAGATGACTTTGTCATTGTACATATATACAACATGTACTCTCAAAGGTTTAAAAGGAAAGCACCTTTTTATACCAGGAGATCGGTGACCTGAGCTTCTCTTCCAGACAGGATCCCAATAAGGGAAACCCCAGGGAACAGCAGGCACTGGTCCTTTTACAAGAAAAAGTTATAAACATCAAAGCACCCTTTATTTGTTCATAGATAATTACAGGGTGGTATATGCATACATCACAATATGGTTCATTTATGCCTGTACTGCTAAGATCTTGCTGCTGAATCCCCTGTGTGTGGACTGTACTTTAGTGGGTTGCCCTGCTTTGACATAGAGTCTGACCAGGCTGGAGGGTGACCAGCAGTATGTCATGTTTNATGGGGAGAGGCTGTTCAGTAGGGCCTGTTGTGAACAGGACAAGGGGTGATGGTTTAAAAATAGAGGGAGATTTAGATTGGGGATTAGGAAAAAGTTCTTTGCTGTGAGAGTGGTGGAGCACTGGAACAGGTTGCCCAGGGAGGTGGTGGATGCCCCTGGATCCCTGGAGACGTTCAAGGCCAGGTTGGATGAGGCCCTGAGCAACCTGATCTAGTTGGGGGTGTCCCTGCTTCTTGCAGGGGGGTTGGACTGGATGACCTCTGGGAGTCCCTTCCAACCCTAATGATTCTGTGTTTGCAATGGCTGCTGGCACTCCCCCTAAAGCCATCTGCAGTTACTCTGCTAGAGAAAGCCCAAAACAGGCGTCTACACGGGAAACTGCACAACGGCGTCCGCAGCTCCCTTTCAGGGGTTGGCTTTTTCTTGCTGTAATTTCAAAGTGCTATTTTGTAAGGGAAGCAGATGTTTCTGCAGGATTCGAGGTGCCATGGATTCACATCACATACCCTTCATGCTAATCCTTGTTGGCACAAGGTGGATAATGGCATCTGTTATCATAACACCCTGGGGTGTTGGAGCCCCCACCCCGAAGGACTGTGCATACAGAGGTATTATCAGTATGAAATTAAGTAGTTCAGAAGTGCATTTCATTATGAGACTGATTCTCAACTTGGAAAAAGAGCTGAGTCCATTCTGGAAGCTCTTCTCAGACATCTGGAAATGTTTCCCACTCGCAGTTCCATTCTGGGTGCCCGCACACGCTTGCAGCACCCTCAGCGGTGCCGTTGAAGCGCAGCTTGCGGAGCCCTCACCTGTAAACACAGGCACCCACACAGACGTGTCAGCTGGCCTTGGCTGGGGCTGCAACTCCAGCCTTGGCAAGGAGAGTCAGTGGAGAGGAACCTTCTCACAGTTTGATTTCTACTTTAGTTTTTTGTACACATTCTCCAAGAGCATTTATCAGACATACTAATACCATGGGTTGGTTACTGTCTGATCGTCAGACAAATGTGAAGCACGTTAAAAATAATTCACTGTGAGGCCAGTAATGTTTGCACAGTTTGGAAACAATTTGCTACTGAAAATTCTATGACCAAATGTTTTATGCAAGGCCATGTAACTTGGAGATCACCCGAGCTTGCTATAAATATTTTTCTAAAGATGTGTGAGAGAAGGACAAAGGTTAATGTGTTTGTTAATCTTTGGTGTCACATCTTTCAGATGCTGGAATCCCAGATATGGAAATAGAACACAACGGAACCCAACATGACAGTGCAGCGATGCAAGGTGCAGTATGTACCACATCCCATCAAGTACATGTTCATTGAGGATATTGAATCTTAAATGACACAAATTAGTTTTTGTCTGTTTTCCTGCTTTAAGATAAATTGCATGGTTTCATTTCACTTTCCTGTTCAGTACAGAAAACCCTTGAAAGATCAGTACTTTGCAAGGCCAGAAATTAAATTTGTTTCAGTTGGGAAACTGATACATGCACTTAGTTCAAAAGCAATATTATTTATTATTTATCTTGTAAAATATTTTGTCACTGATCCTTAACTTCCTCTCATGATCATGGGTGTTTTCAACAAACACAAAACATGGGTGGGAAGGCTGTGTTCATGTCATGAGCCATTAGAGCGCTCCAATTTCCTGCCTGGTCAGTGACTGCAATAGGGAACATGCACATGTCGTCTGAGGGTGTCCCACAGAGTAACAAGGACGTCAGCTGCAGGCCTGTGAAGTGAGGGAGTTGTGTAGCCATCATTTCAGGGAGCCGAGATACAGAGACCTTGGTGGTTATTTCCATTGGAAGCCTGTTGGAGACACACAGAAAATCCATAGTCAGTCCCCCGTGATAAAATTTGATCTGAGCAATCTGAACCCAGAAATTCTCTAACTAGAGAAAGTCCCATTTTAGAGTGCTGATTTTCTGTAAAATCTGTGTTTTTCTCTCCCCTCAGACCTCGGTCGTATTCATTACGCAGCAGTCGGCCCTGCGCTGGCCACTCCAGCAGCCTGGAGGCAGCTGCCTGTCCCAGTACAAGTGCTGCTGCTCCCAGCACTTCCACCCTTTCTGGGGACATGGGTGATGGTGGTTTGCAGGCTAATGTGTGCTGCTGTAACTGCAGGCAGGAGAGGGGCTGCAGGACATAAACATCACTTCCAGCTTTTCTGAACGGTTCAAGGCTTGACTTTGTGTACCTCCCGTATGCATCTGTTGTCCATCTGTCATCTGTACAGGAAAGCTTTCAAGTCCTTTTACTGCTATCTCTTGTTTGTGATTTTAGCTGCATATGCTACACATCACAAAGAAGGAGAATCACAAGCATATCCACACATATATGATGTGCACACATGTGTGTATATACACACACAACAGATCCAGATTGCACTCTTAAGTGTTAACATTTGAAAATCCAGAAATAGTCAAAATATTGGATAAGCACTTGAGACACATGGATTTATATTTGACAAGCAAAATATTCCTCCCATGTATGGTCTGTTTATGAGAGCTGCTGAGAGGGGTGCTGAGTGCTCTTGCAGACAGATTCTGAGAGACAAAGGTGCATCTGCACAGAATCGAGTGAAAAAGGAAGTTAATTTCAGTTGAAGGAAAAAGTTGGGTCAACTTTTCCCTCAAAATGATGATAAACAAGGGTGAGAAAGTGATGCATACCCACTTCAATGACCACTTACTGGAAGGAATTAAGAGACCTCTCTCACACTTCTGGTGGTCTATTGATAGACAAGAAAATCTCATCATTTTGTAGTTTTTAATTAAGGCTGGCATTTTGTTTATTTCATTCCAGCTACTCCCTCATCTTTAACAGGCTTTGGATCATAAAAATTTTGTAAGGTGAGAAGCCTTCACACAGAGCAAACTGGCCATCCACTGCATTCAGTACCCCTGAGCTTGGTGTCATGGGCTCCTCAGTTACAAAACATCACTTGTCCCCTCCCCAGCAGTGAATGTGGGTGGATACTGGGTCCTCTGGCAGTTGCACTGTAGGAAACTGCCAGTGTGGAACCGTGTGCTGAGTTTAGCCAGTTCTTTCAGTGAGTGCTCTCAGCTGATAAAGAGGTTCCTGAAAAGCCTCTGTAGAGCTTGTTCACATTTCAAAGTGTTTCTGTCCTGTAGCTCCATCCCTTTCATTTTTCTTTATGCTGATGCAGTAATACCTTTTTATTCTCTTTTCCTTTGATTACAGTTTTGTACTTGACAGCTACTGTTGCGCTGCCGTCTTCAACAATTTGAGCACACTCCCTCATTGCCCCCTTCATTTGCTGCCTTTGTTTCTGGGCCCTGGGAGGAGGAAGGGTCAAACACATGTCCCTAATACAAAGATGTTTCCAGGCTTCCAAAATCTCCCTCTATTGCACAGAAAAAAAGCCTCAGCATCAATGCAGACCTTTCTTTTTCTGCTGTCAATAGCTCTGCTGGATGGAAATCTATCATTCACACCGTGCCTTCCCTTTGAAATTCAATTAGTTTCACTGCCAGTATCTCCTTAAGACGGTTTAAAGGAAAATGACAAAAATACTGCAGAGCCACCTTTCACAGTGATTAAGTCATATCATATTTTATGCTCATTTCTTAAAATGATTTTATTAACACAAGCTGTTCATACACTGAGCTTCTGATCTGCATTGTAAATCTTCTCCGTTCAGTTGACTCATTTTCTTTATGCTTTGTCTATTAATTGCACGGAAATTTTGTGCAGAGGAGACTTCAAACTTTCTGAACTTTCTAGTCTGATGTCTCCTGCTCCATACACCTGATCTTCCAGCCCTGCATTGCTTGAGCATAGAGGAGCTTTGTAGCTGACAGAACAGAAACAAAATAGTTTCCATAGCCAGGAAGCCCCCTGTGCAGTCAGGTGGTCAGGAGAGGGTGATGCACACACACACATACACACATATATACCCTTCTGCTCTTCCATAACTCACTGGTGGGCCAGCAAGATAGTCCATCAACCATTTTATCAGCCAATCTCCGTTCCACATAAAATAAACATACTGGGTGTCATTAAGTGCACCTTCAGATCAATGATTTTTGCAAATGACATTCAAGTACCATTCGAGTAGTGCATTTTTGCTGATAAAAGCAAATTAAATTAGCACAACTACAAGTGTGCTGATAAAAACTAAAACTGAACAGCAGCACCATTAGCTAACAAAGTAATATTTTCTCTTTACTGCTTTCTGCCATTTAGTTATTATCCTATTGGAAATCTAATTATAATCCTTTTACTCCCTAGTCAAACTTCACAGTTTTTGCAAGCTTAGCACTGACAAGTGATTTCATTACATTTGATTGCCCGCGCCCAGATTGACTTAACTTCACTCCGAGACCTAAAAGCCCTCTCAGTTTCTCAGATTCCCTGTTTGCACATTACAGCAACAGCTCCTTTAATTAATTAGCATGAACAGCAGTAACATGAACTGCTGAACAGAAAATAACATCATTTTATGATCGCAGGGAGACTTCTCCTTTTGCATGTTTATACCTTAGTTAACTTTTGTATTACTATATTTCATTGTTAGGGGATGTTGGAACAATCAGCGAAGCAATGTTATCTTAAAATTTTAAAAAATAGAAGTTACCATAATACTTGATGATAACAATTTACAAAAAATAAAAGACTCTAAATTTCTAGGAGGAGGCAGCAGCAGAGGCAGCAGACTCTGCTGGGGTGAAAACACAGTTGAAAGGAAACGTGTCTCACCGTACCTGCAACAGGAGGGTGACCCAGGGCTGCCACTGCTCTGGTTTGTGACATTACTTGTCACAAAACCTCTCAGTAACCGTGAATAACTTTTGTCTGTTTGCCAGAGATGAAAGGCTGTTGTGTTTTGCAGCAGATTTGAGTTTTATTATTTAAAGACCTGGGCTGTATTTTTTTCAGTGTGCTGATGCATCCAGTCAGCTTTCAAACCCAGCCAGTGGTGAAAAAAGTGGAAGAGGGACCAAAAAGAGTGGTGTTTTTTAAGAAGCTTCTTAACAAATAACTTTGTTACACTGTCATCAAATTTCATCTCCAGAGGCTGCAATCCAGCAAAACCAACCACAGAATTTTGGAGTACTCACTCCACAATTACAAGAGACAAATGCACCACCTTGCAAAATACCACACTATTGCCTTGGCCTTGCTTTCACTGAAAAAAATGTTGAAGCACTTAGGATTTTATGTAAGATCAGACCAGAACCCTGGGATTTAAAATACCCAGCTTCTTGTGAACAAGTTCTTCACTATCTTCATTGTCTGAGTCGAGTCTTAGGCCTTTTATNCATTTGTACCTCTGGAACACAGCGTTTCTCTGAATCGCTGTAAGCACACACCAGGGAGGAAGCTGAGATTTTGTGATTTACTGGAGCTAAAAGCAAGGGGAAGGTTTCCCCAGGTGGCCATTGAGAGTGAAGGTCCATACCTTTCTACTCCTACAAAGGGCTAAAACATTTATTCAATAATCCTGTGTCAGCAGGCTTGAGTAGTTCCTGCACAGGAGCCACTACGTTATGTCCCTGCCTACACCAGCTGCCAGCAGCAATCCAGCATCTGCACTGGACAAGGGTCTGTCCCTGGCTGGTGATACTCATTAGAAATCCCTGTCCTGGTAACAGGGATGTGGAAGCATTTGCTGGAGCTGACTCAGTTGTGGGACAGAAACCCCACGTGTAGGACTGGAGGGTGCTGCCTGCTGGAGAGACCCGTCGGGTCAGACGGCATCAGCCACCAGACACTGCCCATAGATGGGTGGAAAAGAGGCAGTAAGAAAGAGAGATGATTTAAAGAAAGCAAACCAAGCTTCATTGGCACTGCTGCTCTCAGAACCAGCGGGTTTTGGTCACATCCTTCTGTGAGTCCAGCGCACACAGTGCCCTCCTGGCTGTGTGCTGCTTTTCTGCTTTCTCTGCTCAGTTTAGAAAATACAGCTAAACTGAAGGGAGAAGATTTGCTGGACAGTTAATAAACAAATCAGTGTTCCTCACTGTTGTCATTCTGTTTATTGACTAGTCCAGAACCATGAGAACTGGCCAGGTTGTCTTCCATGGAAGTACCGGGCTTCTCTGTGCGTTGTGTGGGCCTGGTGCAGCCTCCACCCAGGCCAGGGCCACTCCTGTTTGCCAATACATCAGGGGAAACAGCAGGGGGATTTGAGGGATGTTGTCCACAGCAGAAGCTTTCCTTTTTTTCCCTGCAAAAAAAAGAAACTGATAGTGTAGGTGTCATATGTGTGAGATAGATATAAATGGTGTGCATCATAATACATGAGATGACATTATGAACAAAAGCTCTCAAAGGATTCAGGACCATCTGATTAGGCCGAAAAAAAAGGGGAAGAAAACCCTAAATAGCTATACACACCTTAAAACCTTGAAAGAAAAAGACAAATTATGATATTGTTGCTAAAAGTGGAAGAGATGAACATAGAGTCTGGGCTAACAACTCCAGGAAAACACCACTGTGTCCTGAGGGACAATTACAGTTATTAACATGGGCTCTGGCTCGCTGAGAAATGTGAGATCTCTACTTGTCTTAGATGTTGTAAAGGGGGGGAAAAAATCCTTTTCAAATGTCTTCCTTATTAAACCAGTCATGCATTTCACTGTAGGTTGTAAAGCAGTATAACATGCACAGGGGGCTCATAAGCATATTTTAGTGTTAGGGAATATCATTTATACAGTTTTTATATTGTCAATATTACCCCTAGAGAATGAGATTAGGCTTTAAACTACTGTAAATCTGTGCTTTTGCTCACCTTTGTATAATTTCATTTTTTAATAGAATGAAGCCCACATAAATGAATATTTGATTAAGGGATAAACCTAATAAAAGAATACATTTATTGCCCACAGATTTATTCAAATCTTTGCTAAATAATACAGTAAGATGCTATAAAATGGGCTGTAGCTTGCAGTCAGCTACACTGAGGCGATGGTGAATATTCTTCAAAAAGATGAATTTGAAACCATTGCAATGTCTTTCCTGTGTATGTGGAGGCACAGATGTTCCTGGATCTTTAATTCCTCATAGGTGGCTGCTGTGTGACGTTGGTAATACCATGGAATTAAGTTCATTGCAGAGCAACAAAAGAAGTATTTTAATTTCTAAAAGAAGTATTTTAATTTCTGGAGAATAATTGAGAGCTTTATAAAAAGGGAAATATTTAGCATGCACTGTGTTTACTGGTCAGTTATATCTCTTGGGTGGCCATGCTGTGCCTGAGCTTTGGCATTTACTGTCTTCCAGGTACCTCCATTGACCTTCCTGAGAAAGATAAAGGGAATAGGAAGGAAAAATTGAAACCTGTTTCAGAGTTAAATAGTCCATCAGCCTGAGTGACCACCTCTTGCCTTTGAAAAAAACATAATTAAAATACAATTTAAAATACCAAGAGTTTAAAACAACTACCACTGATCCTTACCGGTCCCATTTTTGGTAAAGCAGCTGTTCCCTCGCCCGCACATCTGCTTGCCTGGCCTCAGAGTGGGCTGGAGCACCTACAGCCTGACAGGAACAGGGCACGTGCCACTTCCTAATGGCCAGCAGGAGAAAGAGAAATAAAATAGCAACAACAAAACCTACTGTGTTCAGTGTTTGTTTCCCAGTTTCCCCCCTCCCCAGGCTTCAATATTTGCCCCACTAAGTTTAAGACAGTAATTTTTATCAGGCAAACGCCTAAATTTAATTTTCCTCATTTCTTTGGGCTCCCACATTCCCAAACAGTCCTCTGGAGATGTTATGTCCTGGCTCTTCTGAGCTTCATTCTTGTTTACATCCAAAATACATATTAAATCATCTCTGTTTGGAGAGGCTGAGCCTCCTTAAAACCACAAAACATTCAATTACTGATTAGCTGTTTCCTGTTCCTAATGAAGTGAACATGTCGGATTTGGATTAAAATTCAGCTACTGCTCTCCTCTGTTTATGGTTCCAGATGTTTTTGTTTTATCTAGGAGGTTACTTTGACAGCTACTGCTAAATGATAAATCACTCATATTATAGCTGAAATGCATTTTGAAATTGAAATGTGGCAAACTTGGAGATTGCTCCAAGGATCGGTGTCACTTCGCAGGTCAATACTTGTTCCTTCCTGAGGAGGGCTCGGTATTGGCATATGTAAAACAGGAGCGGGATCATTGTCACCGCTACACAAACTGCTTCTCAGCGTTATCATTCTGCTATCACCAGCTCCAGGATCCCCACTCCAGGGTTTAGCTGGGTGAAGTCACAGTGCATTGTGTAGTGAACAAGAATATGGATTCCTGTTAGCTCAGTTTTCTGGGGGCATTTTAATACTTATTTTTTCTCTGCGCTTAATGTGAAAAACCCCAGTTGATAGGTACTAGAACTAGGACTATTTTTTATGAAGGCAATAAATGGTTTCTACTTGTTTCTCCACCTAAATAATTTTGAGAGCCACGTGCTGGTTTCTGAACCAGAAAAGCAGTTCTGCAAGAACAGACCACGAGTTCCTTCTGGGCCATTTTGTCCCGCAGTGCACTGTTGTTCAGCAAACACGCTGCGCCCCGGGAGGTTCTGTGCATGCACCAACGTGTGCCCACGGCACTACAGCACCACCTGGCCTCTGGGGATAAAGAGAGGAGGAGAAGAGACTTGAATTAAAAAGTAAAAGTCATGAAGGAAGAAAAACCCAAAGCAAAGCAGTTGTAGCCTCTGCTCAGCACATGGTGGCTCTGAGCATGGCCGGTGAGAGCCCGTGCCAGCGGGTCGGTCGGTGGTGGTCAGTGTGCGGCTCGTTCAGGCGATGGGTCCTGTGTAGCACTTGTGCTCTGATAATATAGCTGGTGAGGGGAAAAAAAACCAAACCAAACCCAGAAGCAGCTAAGGAAACCCTCTCTAGTCTCAATTCATTAGAACATCTACCTGTAATTGACCTTTTTCCTTTCTTCTTTCTTTTTTTTCCCTTCCAGAAAACAGAACATACATCAAACCTACCATTATGTACTGAAGGAAACACCTATTGTTGAAAAATGTATAATGATCACTATTTGAAGACTATATAGTTCATGAAAAATGTCCCTTCCAACCTTTGATGCCTTCAGTACTGTGTGAAGAACAGGATTTGTAGCATGAAACTTGAAGGACAATTTCAAGCAATTTACTGTTGCTGCATCCAAAACTGCCGTATTGTCATTAAGAAATATTGAGACTTTTTACAAGCTTACCATACCAAACCAAGCCTGTTGCAACAGATCATTTTTAGGTCCCTGGAGATAGAAAGGAGTTTTAGTATTTTTAAGCACATACAGGAATTACTCCCCCTCCCCCCACCCCTTCCAAAAAAGAGAATTTCTTTCTTTTTTTT